>LUGF01045150.1:42130-58399 GCA_001625245.1 Calycopis cecrops
CGACCTTGCAGGGGCCAGCGATAGTCGCACTAAGGGCCATGAGCATAAGGTCAGGGGATCGTCAAGTCGTGCTCTACTACAGTTGGGTGACTTTACAAACTCCACGGAATAATTTTCCCATTAACCTCAAACTATTGGATGGCATTTTTGAACCTTTGAAAAAAGTATATGCTCGGGCATATCAAGAGGTAGTGTGTTGTTGCATTCAATTTAAATGAAGAAAACTGATCAAATGGTTGTAGGATTTCAAACCAAGAGTTCAGCACCAACACGAAGGAACACATCAATAATAATAATGTCGTCCTAACCGATTTCGGCTACGGCGGCCGTCTATATAGACGTGCCATCTGCGCAGGACATATTATAGTGCACAAATGTGCGCGCAAACACAAGTGCACTCTCTATTCTCTCATTCTCATATTCCGATGGGACGGCAATCCGACACGACCGGTGAGAAATCAGGCGCAGGACCTACGCCTTAACCTGATCTCCGAGACACGGGGGTGTAACACCGCCAATTTCCTGACTCCGGACTGTTATTAGAAATTGAAAAATCCCAATAACAATTTTCGGTCTGACCCGGAATTCTAACCCGGGACCTCACGTCTGTGGTTGAACACGCTTACCACTAAACCACGAGGCAGTCAAAGGACACAGGAGGAACACATTACAAGTTAAGTATCTAATAGTTTTATTCAGTAATAGAGGTATACTTTACCAATGTAAGTATTTGTCGTTAATAATTAACGGCAACAGAAATACACCATCAGTAACAATTTCAAGTGTCTAGTTTTCACGGTCTTGAGATCTGGTGACAGAGAGACGAATAGACGGACTCGTGGACAGCAATTTCTTAGAATAGTGTCCCGTTTATACTTCTTGGTCCTAAAAACGGAAATCGGTCTGCAGGACCAAGAATTTTTCGGATAAATAACATTGAAGCTCAATGCTAAGCTAGCACTTCAAAACTTGAACTCAGCGAATCGGATAAAGGAGGACAATTCATCGACAGCGCCGTGCGGATGTGCGGATGTCTGTGGTCGCACGCTGACGTCGTCCAACTATCGCGATAAAACTTTTATTGCCAAGAATGCGGTGGAAACGTAGCCGTATAAAGTTTTATCTGCCGTCCGCAATACCGACAATAAATTCGCCGGCCACTCGTGCTGTTATCGCCCCACCGGCACCATAACTCATGGTTGCGTCACACCGCTGGAAACTCCGTAATAACAGCACCCAGCTTAATTGGTGTATGGCAATAATGGCTAATGGCAACAAAGGTGTTGGAGATATATAATCTCGGTGCCAGCTGCTTAAATGTCGTCCAAGGTGATAGCCTGACGTCGAGTTTGTAAGATAAGTTATGGTTACAGGCAGCTCTTAACTACGTTAATTATTAGTCGGTTGCATGTATCTATATTGTTAAATTTTATTGGGGGAAAAGTCTTGATGAGTAACGATGCATCTATAATGCCCGCATAATTGTAATGCACATGTCCCCCCCTCCTTTCTCCCTCCGTTCCCCCTCCTTGCCCTCTTCCTTCCTCCTCCTTTCCAAGTAGGCAACAGCCTTGCTGTCTTCTTAAGATGATACGGTGTGAGCGAAATATACCTCACCAGTCGTGACGGTCCAAAACCCCAAATAGGTCCAGTACGACCTCAAATGACCTGGTTTAGAACCTCCAATAAGGATTTGGGATACTGGAACTAAATCCCCAGACGGTGAGAGCGGGTCTCCAAAGAAACGGACCCAACTGCACAGGAGAAAAAAGTTGAAGTAGTACCTAATACCAATCTTCTTTAAAAAAATTAGTTTTTACACTAAAGTGGAAGCAAACGAGCAGTCGGAGTCATTAACATGACTACCGACGCCCATAGACATCCGCAAATTGCAAGCCAAATTCGGCTGCACGCACGCATGCAGCGTGGCACAACCTCTTTCGCTTGTTTGTAAAAATTCCAACCGAAACTGTAGCACTGCTGATCAGGGCGAACAAAATTATCAGATCACGTGTTTCAACAAATACCACATAATCCATGCCCCATGCGACCCGCTTCCACGCTCCACAGCCCAGCGTACAATAAAATCGATATACAAGCTGATAGTGTTATCGTTGTTAAGGGTAACGCACCGTGTGGGGGAGACTGAATAATACATGATAGATCAATACTGGCCTTTGGTATTTGATCACGGTTGCTCGACATGGTACTAGAAATAGAGGACACATGCGTCATGTCTCCTGGTTGGTACTTTGGCAGATCTTTTTTATAATAAGGTGTGTAAGTTACCGGTGGCCCATGGAGGTGGGAGAAGAGGGCAGGCTGTATATCCTCTATGCGGATATCTATGGGCGTCGGTGGTCATGAAAATAGCTCCGACTGCTCTTTTGCCCTCCTATATCATAAAAAAAAAATTATATACGGATCTTATGAGCAGTCGGAACATGTTTACGACTATCAACGCCCATAAACATCTGCAGACGTTATACGGATGCGTTGCCCTCCTCCCGCCTCACCATGTGCTACCTACGGTCACAGCGCTGTCACTTCACGCCGGTACCGTGACAGCGAGAGGTATCTCCCCGGAGCAGCTCTGAATCTGCTTAGGCCAGGTATTGACCTGGCTGGAGAATTTAAATGGAATCATCAACAGTTTTCCAACAGCGACAGCTGTAGTGCCTACAGCTGTCGTGCTGCATTACACCCGAATAGGGCCGGCGCAACCGGGGAGGTACCTAACGCTCAACAACACAGGCGTGACAGGTTGTACTATCGCCTCTCCGTTCGCTCTTCCGGTGGCCCGTGGAGGATGGAGTAAGCCGTACGCGGATGTGATGATGTAAGGCGATGTATGTGGGGCGATGTTAAAATAGTATTAGAACACTTTTCAATGTTTTTAATTTTTTTGTCTGTTTTTTGTGTCGAAACTGGGCGGATTCGAATGAAACTTTTTGTGGTGTATAGATACTAATCCTGGTCAATATGAAAGCACTTTTTACTGCGGTAAAATCGCTCATTCCTACGGGAAATCGGAATTTCTGCACACTGCAAGCAAACAATAACTAATCACTTTGATTATAATATGACTACGCTACGCAAACGAAGTCGCAGGCACCAGCTATTAAAAATAAAATCGATAATAGATATAATATAAACTAAACTAAACACTGACTGAAAGATATAGATATAGTATCTGAATACAGATCAAAGATAGTCTATGTCAACGCGGCCTCTATATTAAAACATCAAATACAGGCTGATATTGATTCTGTTTTACTACGAATACCATGAATTTTACCATAAATATCTTACGTTGACTTTATCAAACAGACAGTCAAAATAAAATAGAAGCTATTAATTTTGTATTAGCAAAGCCAACGCTCGCGGCGCGCACTCGTAACTAGGTTTGCCAACCGTACTTTAATATACAGGGTTGACAAGAGTGAGAGGCATTAAATGAAACCACATAATTATACTCTAAATGCCTACAGTTAATCGGAAACTATCAAAAAAAGTTTACGACAAGTATACGAAAATACTTTTTTCAAACAAGTTAAGAAGCGAAAAATTGTTAACGCTCTTTGTACCGGGCGGCTACAGCGAGTACGGGGTGAACGACCCCGGCCGGCCATAGTCGGCGATTAGCTACGATACAGCGTGTACGAAGTGAGACAAAACTTTAAAAAATTCCTGGCTAAACTATTGCTCCGAATGATCTGATTTTTGTGATGTGGCCTGGAAATGATACATTAAATATGCGGTTTAATTTAATGCCTCTCGCTTGTATCAACCTTGTATAGTTTTGTATTATATTTCAGTTCTGTATAGTAAATACTGTTGAAGAATATATATAGTACGCAATAATACTATATTTTCAAGACTGAAATAGTTATATTGCAAAAAGCGTAAAATCATGTTTATTGATGCTTAATGCCTCAATGAGCTTTTTTTAAGTTGAACCTGGCCGTATCGAACCTATTCTAAACCTAGAGTATATTTGATTGCAGTGTACTATATTTTTTTAATGCATATTTTGAAAAATACTTTTACGAAGAAATATTGGCAACCCTACTCGTAGCTAAGGGTGACACCACACGCGCTACTTTAGCAGCGGCGATGGGCGATTTAACGACTGCATCGATGCTGCATCACGATTTAGCGACTCTGCGTTCAGTCGCGGTATCCGAATCGCGCGATTTAGCGACTGTTCCGATCCTCGCAGTCGCCTTGCGACTAAATCGGTAACTTGTGGAGCGTCTGGTCGCTGCGTTCAGCTTCTAAAAAGCGACTAAATCGCCTATCGCCAACGCTAAAAGTAGCTCGTGTGCGGTGGCCCTAAGCTGGTAGTTACGAGCAGCGCCCGAAGCGACTCCCGTACGGCATCCGGATGGGTGACAGTCTTGTGGTATTTCAACTTGGGAATTCCATGGGACGGCGATTACGGTTGGTTTATGGTATTATTTTAATCATGAAACTCCCTGGAGGGTTTGAGAGATTTGTGAAACGGCTTGGCCATTCTACTAGCAATTCAAATATACCGTATAGTAAATGGCAAATTTTGTTCTAATGCTAAGATAAGTAATTATAAGGTACTGGCATAAAGTGGTAGTTGTGCTGTCGCGTTTCGTGCGGTGTATAAGTACCTCGTGGCCATGGCGAGAGGAGGAAGGAGGGCAACGCATCTGCGTAACCTTTGTGCGGATTTTTGTGGATGTCGGTAGTAATGCAATAAACATGACTACTTTACCAAATATGATAATAATTTAATTTTTGCTTCAGTTATATTAAGGTTTGTTAGTAGGAAGAGAAAAATATGCGAAAATGTTTAAAATTAAAATCTTAAACTTTCATACTAAGGTAACGCGAAGTGAATTTCGCCACGTTACCATGACAACACTTTCTGCAACGTCTGTCGTGTCAGCTAGTTTGTATGTATATGTTATTTGTTAGAAAACTTCAAACCATACAAACAAATACATATACGCCATTGTATGTTTTATATTGCCTGTGCTAAGACGCCATTAAAATTCCTGCTTTGCAAGCACATAAATTTACCGTCACAATTACCTATAAATACAACACTGTGTGGTATTTAACGTGTGTATGTGAGTGTATGTACGCACCCGCACACGCACAAAACGCTAATAAACACACATTAATTAGGGTCTAAGAAAGCCTAAGAAATCCAATTAGCCGGAGACAGCGGGTCGCCCATGGAGATGGGAGGAGGAAGGGGAGGCAACGCATCTGTATGATCTTTATGCGGATATCTATGGGCGTCGGTTGACATAAAAATGGCTTCGACTGCTCATTTGCCTCCTTATACTATAAAACACACAGACACATACGCACATTTACACGTATCCACACACACACAAACAAAACTACTAAACACGCACTAATTAGTAATTAGTGTCTAAGAAAGCCTAAGAAATCCAATTAACCGGAGATAGCGGGTGGCCCATGGAGGTGGGAGGAGGAAGGGGGGCAACGCATCTGTATAACGTCTAAGCGGACTTCTATGGGCGTCTGTAGACATGAAACATAATTTGACTGCTCGCTTGTCCCCTTATACTATGCAAAAAAAAGCACATACGCACATTCTTACACACACACTTACACACTCACACAGACACACACAAAACACGAATCCTACTAATCCTAATAATACCACTCCGGTTATAAATACGAAAGTTTGTATGTTTGTTTGTTACTTGTTCACGCAAAAACTGCTGAATCGATTTTCGTGGAATTTGGCACACACATAGAGAGTGACTTGGATTAACACATAGGATAGTTGTTATCCCGAAAAAATGTTCCTATGGGATGATTTTCCATTTTCCACGGGATCGAAATGTACGCGGGTAAAACCGCGGAGCGCAGCTAGTACACACATAAATGTCTAAGAAAGCCTAAGAATTTCCAATTAACTGGAGATTCAAATTATACAGAGTAATTATCAGATAGAGCAGACTGAAGCGAGGTGTCTAGGTATTAAGTGAAAGTTTAAATTGTAAGCGAAAACCTAGTGTTTGGGTAAAGGCCATGCATGACGGGTAGCTTATAAGCAATAACCCTTCACCTACGTCTAGATGGGATGAAGATACCGAGCGATAATTGTAGCCTGTGGTGGTGAGATCTCTAGTATTAACTAGTTTATGATTGCAGCTACAGGCTAATAATATGTTTGCGTGGTTTGCATACAACGTGGTATTTGTACGGTCTACTGTTGTCTAGTCTTTATTTTATCAGCAGGAACAAACCGCTAATATCTGGTAATTTAAGGGACCCTCGTAACCTCCCATAATCTTATCGATAGGATTCTTTAAAGTGAATCACTTTTTGAACTGATGTTCGCAGTAATTTCAGTAATCAGAAAAACATTGAAATAGATTGGATTGTTTAAAGTACCTTAATCAATTTTTGAACTGACGTTCGCAGTCCTTTCGGTTATCAGAATAACATTGAAATAACTTTAATCCATATTACTTTTATGCAACTGTGTTAGAAGGACCCACATAATAATTCAAGGTATATTTTTATTCTATTATTTTCTAACAGCTAGATCTATTCATCTAATCGGTGGATCTCAGACCGTCTGTTGGGATGGGTTCAGAGCTGTCATTTTGCTGCACGAAGCCGGCCCAGTGATCCAATGACTTCTGACCCTTCGCATCAACTCTAGAGTCTCGCTTACAAAACTCCAACCGCATTTCGACCACAAATAGCACTCCAGTTTATAAACCAAAAACTCATTAAGTATATATACTTAATGAGTTTTTGCTGCTGATCCGACAAGCTGAATTATACAGCAAAAAGATTTAAATTTAAGAAAGATTTAATCTTTATAATGTTCTAAATTGCCGTGACTAATATTAAGATAATATGTACACGTACTTGTAACCAGTTTACCAAACCAAAGATTTACTTTTAATCCACAAGGAAAACAAAAGATTAAATTATAAATTATACACTTAATAAAAGTGACAGGATTGAAAAAAAAAAAAATGAGTATTAACATTACATTTTATTATTTTTGCTTTACATTAATATATTTCTGCAAGCGTTTAAACGTTTATTGATCTCTTTTTTGTTTATCCTTATGTTCCGTTTTTTTTCTTAATTTCAACCTATATTCGTAGAAGACGAAGATGTTTAACGTTCGATGTATCTAATCCTACTTAATATTAACGCAAAAACTTGTATGAATATTTGTTATTTCACGTAAAACTAATCAAGGTATTTGGATGAAATTTAACTCAATATCATTAACTTCTCTTGGGATACATTTTACGCGGATCACCGTTACAGCTCCACTTTGTTTTTAATTCTTCATTTGATGGCTACATTTTTTTTCTCAACCGAATTGGAAGGCATAATCTCGCCGTACCGGTTTTTATTCAAGTCGATACAGTCATTAGGCCGTTTCACTAACGACGCGAGAGATGATAGAGATGCGTGCGCGGACAAGTGCTTCTGAACGATGTCAATTTCGGCCTCCACTTATTGCATATCATTACGCTGCTTTCTTATTTTGCCATAAGATGATAGTAGCTTGATGTATTTGAAAATTGTTGACCGCTGGCTTTATGATACAATCATTATATTAATCTACGTCGTGTAAGGGTCACACGTGTGGTTCTGTGCTATAAAATCCGATCATCATCAACATTGTCACAGGCCATATGCGCCTTGTAAGGTAACCGAAACGGCGTAATCTAAGTACACACTAGTATGAACCGCGATAGAAATATATATTCGCATAAATTTACCAGGACCTTACACGAATGTTGCCTCACTGAGGTAGCCCCTGATAGGTAAAAATATGAGCCTAGATTCTCTTTGGACGGCGCTGACGTCGAAAAGGGATCTAGATGTCGGATCAGTCACGTGTTTTGGAGGGGTCCGGTCCCAAATGGAGAAATTCGCTCCTTAACGAGGGACTGATCGAAGAATTATGGAGGGGTCCGGCTCTTTATTGTAGAAGTTCTTTTACTGTAGGAACTGATCCTAGAATCTTATCGCTGACAAATCCGAAGCATCTTATAAAGGCAACCGTTAGCAATTTCCTAACGGAAAATCCAAGTCATTCATCAGCAAATCCCACACACCCGAGCCCCAGTAGGTCCAGGCTTGATAAATACCTTTCTAACACAAAAACAACGCACACCCTTACTCCCCGTTCCGTCATATTGTACTGTTCAAATTATACTTGTACTTAGCACTTACGTGCAAACGTGAAACGACTTAGCAGCGACCAAAGCTTTACTTCCCGATCTGCACACAGTAGCAGCCAGCCGTCTGGACGGGGGCTCGTTTGCATATCGCGAATTACACGCTAGTGTTTAATATTCTGTAGTAGGGATAATTGTGTATTTCTATCTATAGGCGGTTTGGGTATTTTAACTTTGTATAACCTACATTCAATATACAATTTTCTTGCCGACCAATGGCCGTAGACATACGAATAGAGGCTATACGTAATAGAGATGCGTTCCCTCCTTACTTTAAGAATAAATGCCTGGAACCTCTGGTGTTATGGATGTCTGTGGGCGTCGGTGATCGCTTATTATTTATTACTATTAGAAATATTGAAGTTAAACTTCTACACGCTCGCTTGACATGGGAAGTAAGATGGCGAGAGCGTTACAAAAATCACACATCGGACGAGGCCAATGGAAGTTGTCATTCTAATTCAAAATTGAAATGCGATTTACGTGAAACTTGTTTGTATTTACAAAATAAATATCATATGACATGTTATGTCATCGTAACTACGGTAAAGAAAATCAATAATTAAAAGCCTAAAGCACATATTTTTTTTGTAAAAATAAGTTAAATAAATTTTTGGAAAAAAAAAAACTTAGCACTAAGTGACGTGATTTCTTATGGCCAGCTGTGCATCAAAAATACTTCGACCTACACGCATATATAACGCGAAAATGAGTATAATTCCTATGCTAATATACCTACTACCCTCCTTCAATCTTCCCCTATAACGGGCCAAAAACCAAATAAACCTGAAACACACATGTCACGAAACAGTATGACACATGACACGAACCAGTATGACACACATGACACGAACCACAGCGTAGCTATCAGTTTGCTGTAGTATCTTCAGGCCGTATCGACCCAATTTCAGTGCAGCATGGCACTACCTGTTACCAGATGATAGATGAAGATAACGACTACTATTAAGGCAATACATGTTGTAAAAAATCTCCAAACAGACGTCAATCGCAATCTTTTTTATTGCCACACGTGCTGAACCATATAACAGAAGATAATCGCCAAATACTTCTCACTTTATGAGATAGTTATCGCATACTAGCGCCTAGCCCCGGGTTCGCGTAGAAAGTTTCTGTTGATCTGATAACACTTGAGCTAAATGTTCAGATTGCCTGACAACGTCGCCAAACTCCGTTTTGGATATGCGAACATGTTGTAATGTATATTTAAAAATATATTGTACTTGTAAATATAGTTATTTATTGTACAAGTAAGATCCACCCCCCTAAAGGAAACGTATTGAAATGTTTAATAGCCTAGAAAGGTGTACCTTTTAAAGAAAATAAAACAAAGATGTTATCTTCGTTAGAAATGTTAAAATGAGAAACAAACAGAATTATTGAACTATCTACATAATATTGCAGTCCACAGAGTGACAGAAATATATCATAAAAAAAATATATGACAGAAAGTGGCATCCTATAAATGCGAAAGTTTACATGTTTGTTTGTTTGTTTGTTTGTTTGTTACTCCATCACGCAAAAACTGCTGAACCGATTTACATAGAATTTGGCACACACATAGAGAGTAACTTGGATTAACACATAGGATAGTTTTTATCCCGAAAAAATGTTCCTGTGGGATGCCATGGGATGATTTTCCACGGGATCGAAATTTACGCGAGTGGAATCGCGTGGCGCTGCTAGTCTTAATATAAAGCAAGATTTAAACATGTAACTACAAAGTATTTTTACGGACCTGAACTTATGGTTTAGAAGAGAGAGAGAGATAGAGAGAGAGAAAGAGATGTCCAAGTACAGCAATCGGATTGCTGTGAGGGTTCGTCGGACGAGGAACTACAATGTATACCCGAATAGAATACCGGATGTGTAGGTATGGAATGTACGAGTAAATACGGCTACTCCATTTTGTCACGCAGAACATTATAATTAATCTAGTCACATTTTTTTATAATTTATTAGCGCATTTCTCTTTACGGCTAGTTAGGTAACACTAGCGCAGATAAATCTCGTCTCGTATTCGAGAGCTTTCGTTTTTCGCAGCGAAATTAACTTGTAGCTCATTTAAATAATTCCCGGTTGAGCGTAAACGTAGCTGTACTTCATATCTACCAGGGGGCGCGATAGTATCGCACGTCGGCGCGGGAGAAATAATGACTAGACCCCCCCNACCCCCCTCGACTGTAACTGGAACCCGTCTAGCGGAACATGCGCCTGCGTCACTTCCTCCGCTTGCCTGTCTAGTGTTCTAGCGGTTAGCGTGTTAAGGCAGATTGTGTGGTCCCGGGTTCGAGTACCGGGTCGGACAAAAAACTAGAGCTGGTTGAGATAATGATCCTATAGCGAGATCGATCAGATAGCGCTGGGAGCCGTAACCGAAATTTGGCTAGAAATTTTATAATAATACTAACTGATCTCCATGGTAGTCTAAGTTTCGAATCTTGTGGAAATATCGAGATGAAAAATAGATGTTGGCCGATTCTCAGACCTACCCGATAGGCACACAGGATTTCATGAGAATCGGTGGAGCCGTTTCCGAGAGTATGGTAACCAACATTATGATACAAGAATTTTATATAATAGGCATACATATAGAGACAAATGCGATAGTGACTTTGTTTAGTTATTAGTTATTACACTTTTCCATCTAAACCGCTAAAAAGTTTTAATGATTTTTTTTCCTGCCTGCATGACTTTTTACCGGCTATGGTAAGACAAAGTACCTTCTATCTTATCTCTCAAATAAAGCTAGAAATATATAAATATATATCTACTAATACCAATGCCCCTATAGACTTTCATTTGATAGGCAAATCACAGGAACACGGTTTAAAAAAAAAACATCTTCATGCCACGACTCAAGAAGTAGGCAGAATTTACAACGCTTTTAACTTTTGAACCACCAAAAACCCCAGAATATATTTATTTTACAATGAAGTAGAAACCCTAGTCCGTTATTACACAACTACATAACTTATAATTAATGACTTTACAATAATTAGCATAAGTACTTCCTAGTATCTTTACGATGCCTTATAAAATGGAGAGCGAGAAATAACCAACAACATTGTAAATAGAAAACATACAATTTTATGGGCTCCACAATAAATATGAAATGTGTGAATACTTATCACATGTTTATGTGCGATTAGCGAAAGACAATCACACCTCGGGATCAAAGCTTGTCCAACTTAATGATTTTTAACCTACGCATTAAAAAGAAACGAGGTAAAATAAACGCAATTTTATAGAACTGATATTTTTTTATTGGTCAGAATAAAACATTTCACTGTTAGATATTTAATATCGCCTTGTTTTATCGTGTAACTGTTTCGTGATCTCACCAAATGGCCCCAATGGAAGATCAGTGCTGATTTTAAATCACAAACACTTGAGTTGGGACTAATTTGTGACACCTTTTATAAATAATATTGCTTGTAATTAGTTATAGTAGTATTAGTTATAGTATATACTAGTGATGTAATGTGTATCACAAATAAAGGAATCTTTCTTTCTTTCTTTAATATACTAGCTGCGCTCTGCGGTTTCACCCGCGTAAGTTTCCATCCCGTGGAAATGTCGAGATGAAAAATAGATTCTCGATTCTCAGACCTACCCGATATGCACACAAAATTTCACGTCGAATCGGGCTAGTCGTATCGGAGGAATATGGAGAGTAGAGACTAACATTGTGACACGGGAAAATAAGATTGCCGAATTCGACAAACCTGATCCCATGTGACATTTGTAGGCAACTCACCGAGCAACAAGGACTGTGATTAATACGTGTTGTCCGGCAAGTTCGTTGGTACCAACAGCAATTAATGGAGCAACATATTCTAATCAATCGCGCAAGAAATACTTCATAAATTTATTAAAATATAATTAGCTATACTTTATCGATAAATGTCGAGGAAGTAACGATTAATATTAATTTTTAATTAACGAATAACATAATTAAAAATAATAATTACGTTAATAGTTTATGTTTTAATCATATTCGTAGAAGGCGTGTTGTTAAACACAATTTTATACACAACTAGCTGCCTGGTTTCACTCGCGTAACTATCGATATCGTGAATACATTGTAAGAACTACAGATTCTAGCAACAGCTAGTGCCACGCTGCATGCACGCATGTAGCCGAATTGAGTCGGTAGTTACCCTCTTGCTTATGAAACCGGCGTGAAGTGACAGCTGTGCTGTCGCGTTTCGTGCTGTGTGTAAGTAGCCGGTGCCCCATAAGGGAGGAGGAAGAAGAAGGGCAACGCATCCGTATTTTCTCTTTGCGGATGTCTATGGGCGTCGGTAGTCTTGAATAGCTCGATTTTTCGTTTGCCCTCTTATACTATAAATAAAAAAAAATCTCAGACCAGAATATACATAAAATTTCTAAAAAATCGGTCGAGCCTTTTCAGAAGTCAGCCAAAAACATGGCACATAGTTACATATACCTACAGGGTTGATAAGAGCGAGAGGCATTAAATGAATCCACATATAACAAAATAAAGTAGTTATAAATGTATAAAATTTTTTATCTACACTAATGTTGTAACATTCTACTTATGTTTTCAATACTTGACTTATAATGACTACTGTTATAGGTCAGACAACAAAAAACTCAATTTGACATTATGTTATATTATCCAAATCGATATCGTAAAATCTCATTATAACACAGTGTGAGAGCGAGAGGGAGAGAAAAATGGTGAGAGAGACGTATGTCAAAATCCTTAACAGCGCGCGCTCGCTCCTGATTGGCCCAGAGCGCTGCAGCTGCGCTCTCATTGGTTCAATGCCAGCTTGCGAGGATTTGCGAGAAAGAGACAAAGCTCTACAAAAAAATGAAAGCAAAAACTGAACGCCACAGACGACGAATAATCTACTGTTTAGTAGAAATTTAAAAGTAAAGTCATGTGATTTTTTCACATTATATTTCAACATTGAAGCTAGTATTTTAACATTGAATTATAAAAAGTAAATATTTACGCGCCGCAATTTTTGCAATCAAATTAAAGTATTTAATAAAAATATTTATTTTCAAGAACATTTTAAATCGTCGGTCAAGCAGTCGTCGCCACGTCGCGCGGTCGGTCAAACAGTCGTCGCCTTGTCGGTCAAGCAGTCGTCGCCTCGTCGGTAAAACAGTCGTCGGTCGGACAATACACGTACCTACTTACGCGTGAATTTAATGTTTCGCAATGTTTGATTAATTGATTAATTGCATTAGTGAAGATAAATTAGTGTATGCAACTGCATATAACACGGGTATTAAAACACTCGTTAGGTACTATTTTGAAACTCGCGTGAACGCTCGTTTCAAAAAGTCAAACTCGTGTTTTAATACCCTTCTTTATATGACAGTTGCATAAACTACTATAACATTTGACAAATAATTACATTTTGCACCTGCAAATGTCTAGTAAAAGATACATCTAGCTGATGAAACAAGATAAAATGTTATAATGTAATGTTAGTAAACTTTTTTACTATGTATGTAGCAACTTATACATTATTAAAGTAGGTTAGTTGACTTGTAGGTAGGTAGTTTATGTTCCGAACATCAGGTGATTCGCCGCTCTTTAAGGCTAAAGTCATAATATAATCCTTGTAGTTAAAGGTCATATTATAAATGTAAAAGTGCGTTAGTTATTCTTTCACCCAAAAACCACTGGATTTGGAGGAAATTTGTCACGGATATTCTAGATAAAAAGAATTTGAAGAGGTAGTGCCACACTGCAAGCTTGCATGCAGCCGAATTGGGCCGGCATGACCGGGGAGGTACCTCTCGCTTACACGAGACTGGCGTAAAGTGACAGCTGTGCTGTCGCG
This sequence comes from Calycopis cecrops, assembly GCA_001625245.1. NCBI lineage: Eukaryota > Metazoa > Arthropoda > Insecta > Lepidoptera > Lycaenidae > Calycopis > Calycopis cecrops. The sequence goes on from LUGF01045150.1 coordinate 56,214, forward strand.
TTTCGTGCGGTGTGTAAGTAGCCGGTGGCCCATGGAGGTGGGAGGAGAAAGGAGGGCAGCGCATCTGTATAGTCTCTATGAGGATGTCTATGGGCGTCATGAAAGTCATAAAAATGTCTCCGACTGCTCGATTGCCCCCCTAGACCATAAAAAGAAAAAAAAAATTTTAGCAAGAGGTAATGCTATGCAATAAACCGGGACTGGGCCGGGACCACCACGTCAGTGGATAATGCTCACACGAGATCTCCATAAAGTGACAGCCATCTCATTTCCATCCGTTTGTGGAAGTCCCGTTGGAACAGAGGAGGAAAGGAAGCCATGCGCGTGATTACTCATGCACGTGCATGCGTCGGTACTCCTCAACAGGCTCCGAGTGCTCGTTAGCCATATTTTTTTTATTCTTCCATTAAAAAATAATGTTTCCAGATTACACGAATAACATAAAGAATTAAATACTGTTTTGTCCCCAAAAAAAAGTGTGTGCTTTAGACCACACAACTGAAGTAAAACTGTATTATTGATTTAATACACGAATTCATTACCGTAGTTACAATGATAACATGTCATGTCATATTTAATTTTTAAATATAAAAATTTCACTTAAACTGAATTTTGAATTTGAACGACAACTTCCATTGGCCTCGCCCGATGTTTGATTTTTGTAGCGCTCTCGCCAGCCAAGCGCGCGTATAGAAGTTTTACTTCAAAAATATAGCTTTTCTTGTGATATTTTATCACAGTGAGGCACTGCCTCTTATTATTTACATACCTATCTATCAAGTCATTGCAAAATATTAAACATTTTATTGTTTATTCAGTCGCGTCACCGTCATCCCTGAAAATGTTCTCGTGATGACCAAACCCGTCGTATAAACTACAAACAAGCTGTGGAATGTTCTACAAAGAAAACTATTGTAGATTTCTTTTCAGTAAAGTGTCACTTTTGCAGTAGAATTTCTAGTAGGTATAGGATAATTGCTAGGTATTTAATTTATAATTATATATTAATAGGTAATTCACCGAGAACCGGCTATTAATCTATAAATTAATTAAAGTACATAATGACAAAACTTTCTTTTAATTTTATTAAAATTGAAATCGAGTGATGATGAATGAATGAATAAATGAATGAAAAGGAAGAAAAATGCACTGTATTTTCCTTCCTTTTCATTCATTACATTCATTGATCAAACACCTATCAATATGAATACGGTTTACGAACACGCACAAAAAAAATCGCAAGCTGTAAAGACGCAAATACAAATTATCTAATTAGCGTGAAATCGAATTGCTACTGAATTTTTTACTCGTCCCTTTTTAACTATCAAGTCTTAAATTAGTAAGAGGTAAGTACCACACTGCATGCTTGCATGCAGCCGAATTGGGCCGGCACGACCGGGGAGGTACCTCTCGCTTACACGATACCAGCGTAAAGAGACAGCTGTGTTGCCGCGATTCGTGCGGTGTGTAAGTAGCCGGTGGCTCATGGAAGTGGGAGAAGAAAGGAGGGCAGCGCATCTGTATAGCCTCTATGCGGATGTCTATGGGAGTCGGTAGTCATGAAAATGGCACTAACTGCTCGTTTGCCTCCCTATACCATAAAAAGAAATAAAATACCGTGAGAATGGAGATGAAACACCTATCGATCTGAATACAGATAAGCACAAAAAAATCTGCAAACTGTAAAAACACAAATACAAATTAATTGTCCCAAAATCGACTTGCTACTGTATTTTACCTGTGATTTTACTTCCTTTTCATTCATTAACTCACAAACCACGATGACCAAAAGCCTTTCACTTTGATCACACAAATAAGAAAAATAAAATTTCTGCAAGATGTAAATACACAAATACAAATTAATTGGCCTGAAATCGAATTGCTACTGTATTTTCTACTCGACCTTTTAATTCATTATGGGCCACAACAGACACGAGACTTTTAGACGCGGCGGCCGGCGTCTTTTTAGAAGCTGAATGCAGCGACTAGACGCGGGGAGCGCACACTTCAAGACGCCAGACGCGGCGACTTAAACGCTAATGTTCCTAGATAGAGAACTCAATATATTGTTTAAGGCGGAAACACATTATTAACACGCCACGCGACCCGATGAAACACGATGCGTGTTGAGTCGAATCTAATGTATTGTTTTCTTATGACCAGAAACACACTTTTAACATCCGACG
>LUGF01045158.1:0-12043 GCA_001625245.1 Calycopis cecrops
TACTCATCAAAAGGTTCTAGCTGTTTATTTGTCCAAAGTAAAAAGAATTACAAAAAAATAGGACGTGTCGTCCAAGAGTCTTTACACAGTTAATAAGCGTTGCACTACTACTACGTACTTAATATTCGCTAGATATCAGTCCCCTGGCCGGGTGCGAGCGGTGTAACGTGTTGTGTGTATAGCCGCTGCAAACTCAACAAGTTTGATAACAACTCTCGACTATTTGTCTCTGAACTTCTTAACACTTGCGATACCATCTCCTGTTTGTATTGTGGATATTTACTTAACTGTAACGCGGTTGAAGCCCACTGTTTACCCGGCTGCGTCAAAAGGAGGGAAATGTTTTTCGAGTAAGTATATATCTAGGGATGTACGTGGAAGTACTACATGAGTATACTTTTTTATGCACTATGTATGTAGTTTTCTATGTTCCCTGCTACAGTCTGATCGGTTCGACGGGTTTGAAAGTAAAAGGTGTTGTAAGTAAGATAAGAGGTAAGGCATATATATTATAAGAACACATTTTGTTTTGTAATTGCTTGAAGGCTTGTACATTACATTTTAGCTTTATCTCTTTACTAATAGGCTAGGGTTATCACTTTTAAATTCTTATGTTCTATATGAGATGAAACAGCAGTACACCTGATAGCATGTGACTACCGACACTTGTAATAAATCTTAACCATTACTTGCAATGTCTGTCTCTGTGAGCCCACTGGTACTCTCATACATATTTAATGTATAATTTCCAGGCTACACAACAAAAATCAGATCAATCGGAGCAATAGTTTAGCCACAGGAATTATTTAAAGTTTTTTCTCACGTCGTACACGCTGTACTGTCAGCTGATAGCAAGGGCCGGACGGGGTCTTTCACCACTTTCGCTATACGAGCCGATACAAAGCATGATTACATTTTTTCGTTATTTAGCTTGTTTGAAAAAGTATTTTCGTATACTTTTCGTAAACTGTTTTTTAATAGTTTCGGATTAACTATAGGCACTTATAGTAAATGTGGGTTTAATTAATGCCTCTCGCTTTTATCAACCTAGCATAATCCATGTTATGTTAGAAAGACACTTTTTATGTTATAGGGGGGCAAACGAGCAGACGGAGCCATTTTATTGACTACCGACGCACATAGACGCATAGATAGGCTATGCAGATGCGCTGCCCTTGTATCTCTTTCCACCTCCATGGGCCACCGGCTTTTCCGGTAGACTTAAAAAACCGATGTATATCGTAACAATTACGTCGGCTATTATATATTTACAGCGTTCCCGACATCTCCTGCACGTTAGTAACAGCCTCCGGGGATCTACGAGCCGTTAAAGTAATTTAAATTTATGAAACTAAAAAGATAACCGAGATAGAACAGGACATCTTATTCGTATTTCGCTAGCTCACAAGAATTCCATTCCATTATAACAATACTTTAGAGACGATTCAGTAAGGTAATTTGTTCAGTAATTAATGATGCTGGTATTTTTAAGTAAAATTCAAGTAAATTGCAATATTTTTTTTTAAAACATTAGTAACACTGCGTATAGTGTTTTTTCGGATTCGGAAGGTTGATCGTTCAATTGTCAAATTGCATTGTCAAATCACGCGTCATATTCGGATTTTGTTAGGCGTGGGTAGTCAGCAAATTTTCGCCGATTGCTAGCTTGTGCCCTTATGATATAAAAAATCCATACTAGTTCCTTTAGCTTATAATAATAATAATATCTATGGACATATTATCAAAATAAGCTAGCCTAGCCCCGTGCTAATTACCCTACGGACTTGTGTTACGGGTACTAGACAACATAAATATATTTAATATGTTTTTTGTATAGGATATGGGGCAAACGAGCTGGTGGTAGATTACTACCGCCGCCCATAGATATACGCAAAACTGGAGGCTTTGTAGGCTGTTATATAAGAGTAAGCTCTTTTCTTGAAGAGGCCCAGGTCGTCGAAATAGCGAGTGTGGCAGTTTAAAGTTCTATATATTTAAGATTTTTATTATATAAATACACAAAAAAACATCCATGACCAAGGCGGGATTCGAACCCGCGACCCCTGGCGCAACATGCTCAGCTTTATTCAAACCCTGTACCACTGCGCCAGCTTGGTCGTCGAAGTTTATAATATCTTTTCCTAAACATCTGCTTGTCGACAACAATATTCTATAAATTGTTTATTCCAGTGAAAAGCTTGCTGGACCGCTTTGAAAGTGCAAACAAAGCCAGCGACAAACACTATTGAGTAAAGAGAGATGTCATTATTTAGTTTTTGTACTTAACTACTTGAGAGCGCTATTAAAGCTGTAGAACAGAAGCAGTTGGCGCAATATTACTCCTCTAAAGCTATTCACTTTATTTGTTCAAGTGCTGATTAAAAATAATTCTACAGTACTAAACTTGTCGCAGTTGCATTTAGTTAATTAGAAAGTAAGAAATATAGAGTAATGTAGAGTAGTACATTATGGTTTAATAACGTACACAATAAGGCCTTTACTTTCCTCCTGCAAAAAAGTGGGAAATGCCTTTTGGTATGTGAAACTAATGTGAAGTACTGCCTATGCTTATGTTTTTGTACTGCACAAAATGCGAAACCATAGCCATGTGTTAGTTTTGATGAATCAATGCAGGTATTAGGTAAATAATAGCAACACAAATTTTTGAGTTGTGGCAATCGCCATCTTTGTATTTCTTTCATTAATGAAATACCTGAGTAAGGGCTTGTGCCGTGATGTCGCAGCCACCGTAAAGTGTTAGCTACACTGACGCGTTGTGCGCAATTCTTATACCTCCAATGAGCCAAAGGGAAATAAAACAACACGTCTGCATAACATTTACAGAAGTATAAAGCGTGTACTCATCAAAAGGTTCTAGCTGTTTATTTGTCCAAAGTAAAAAGAATTACAAAAAAATCGGACGTGTCGTCCAAGAGTCTTTACACAGTTAATAAGCGTTGCACTACTACTACGTACTTAATATTCGCTGGATATCAGTCCCCTGGCCGGGTGCGAGCGGTGTAACGTGTTGTGTGTATAGCCGCTGCAAACTCAACAAGTTTGATAACAACTCTCGACTATTTGTCTCGGAACTTCTTAACACTTGCGATACCATCTCCTGTTTGTATTGTGGATATTTACTTAACTGTAACGCGGTTGAAGCCCACTGTTTACCCGGCTGCGTCAAAAGGAGGGAAATGTTTTTCGAGTAAGTATATATCTAGGGATGTACGTGGAAGTACTACATGAGTATACTTTTTTATGCACTATGTATGTAGTTTTCTATGTTCCCTGCTGCAGTCTGATCGGTTCGACGGGTTTGAAAGTAAAAGGTGTTGTAAGTAAGATAAGAGGTAAGGTATATATATTATAAGCACACATTTTGTTTTGTAATTGCTTGAAGGCTTGTACATTACATTTTAGCTTTATGTATTTACTAATAGGCTAGGGTTATCACTTTTAAATTCTTATGTTCTATAAGAGATGAAACAGCAGTACACCTGATAGCATGTGACTACCGACACTTGTAATAAATCTGAACCATTACTTGCAATTTAGTGGCATTATCTCTGTGAGCCCACTGGTACTCTTATACCAGAGTTCGTATGTTGAGAGTGGTTTAATTTAATGGCTCTCGCTTCTATCAACCTTGCCACATCGACGTTATGTTAGAAATACACTTTTTATGGTATACGGGGGCAAATGAGCAGACGGAGCCGTTTTATTAACTACCGACGCACATAGACATCCGCGTAGAGGCTATGGAGATGCGCTACCCTCGTATCTCCTTCCATCTCCATGGGCCACCGGCTTTTCCGGTAGACTCTTAAATAACCGATGTATATCGTCAATATTTATGTCTACAGTAGTAGTCTATAGTATACAAGTTGTATTACAAGTACGTCGGCTATTATATATTTACAGCGTTCCCGAGATCTCCTGCACGTTAGTAACAGCCTCCGGGGATCTACGAGCCGTTAAAGTAATTTAAATTTATGAAACTAAAAAGATAACCGTGATAGAACAGGACATCTTGTGGCAGATTTTATAGAACATAAAAAAGAACATTTTTATTCGATGGAAGCATAAATATTGTGAAGTTTCTGCCTATTAATAGGAAAATACTTACATACGCCTACGCTAAACCAAAGGTCAGGTCTGCGTAGGTGGGAAGCTTGAAACTTAATTTGAACAATCAATTTATTATATTATCTTCGTAAAATTGTTTCATAACTTATATATATACGAGTATATCAATTAAGGATTGCAATCCAGCTGGATCCAGCGCGGATCCAGCATAATAGGGAATCAAAGTAAATACATGATTTAAACGTCTTTATTGTTTATTTATTATTAAACTTTTTTATTACAATCTAATAAAATAATCATTTGGTATCTGAGATCAACGTACTGTACTGATTACAGTACAATCAACAATATAATCATCATCATACAACTCGGATCAGTCTGTATCATAATTGTAACAGACAGAAACATAGATTATTAACTTAGTTTTTTTTAATTTTTGAAAGTAAGACCTTAAAAAACATATTTTATCTATAGTATTATCGCCTAACCTGCTTTGCACAGAACTGCATATATGTAGCCGGCTGCTGAAAAGGCCCTTTCGGCCTCTACGCTGGTCGGTTTTAAGGTCATCAAATCACCTTCTTCTAACTTACAATAAGGTTCAATTTGACTAAGAATTTCTAAGTCAATTACACCTGTCCTGTGCCACGCACTTGCTACTTCGGTGCTATATGCTAGTTGCGATAGAATGGCAACGTCGCGTCGTCACACCGATCGCCGACTCTCGCTTTTTTTATAAGCGGTTAATGAAGTGTTACTTAATTGTAATTTGATACGTTTTGCGGATCCGCGCTGCTGGATCCAGCATGTAAAAAAAACGCTGGATCCAGCATGTAAAAAAACACGCTGGATCCAGCTGGATTGCTGGATGATGGATCCAGCAATTGCAATCCCTAATATCAATACATGCATTGCCTCTTTGCCTCTTCTCTTGTTATTTTATTCTATAAATTATGTAATATTTTTTCATTTATAATGAGAGTCCCGAGTCAGGAAGTTACCAGTGTTACACCCCTGTGTCTTAGGCTGTCAATCATTTGCCTGATGTCTTTCCGGTTGTATAGGAATGCCGTTCCATTGTAGGTAATATCAGAATAAGAGAATAAAGAGTGTAGCTTTGTCCGCGTACATACTTGTACAGTGTACTATAATATGGGCTGCGCGGAAGGCCATCGTAATAAATCAGTGAATCCATAATATATTCCTACCTTTCTCCTACTTACTCGTAAAAAAGGCAAACCTGATTGATTTATATATCTACTCATATCTAAAACTACTGTGTCTAGAAATTTGAAATTTGGTACTGGAGTATAACGTCTCAAATATACATTCCAATTAGTTTTAGACATTCACACTGTTCTAGAAAAAAAAACTAACTGGTCTAAAGAAACAGAATAGGACAGTTAATAGCAATATATCTAACGCGAAAATATGTAATTCATTATTTACTTAAAAACGATTACTTGAAATAAGAAAAGTCACAGACCTGTTTTTTCCATCTCCCTCCATCCCGGACGACCACAATGTATTTAATTTATGAGATGTGCGCGTTTTCCTCCACAATTTCAAATAAAAGTCTGAATCCCCTCAAATCAGACAATATAGGAGTAAGTATGGGTGCGGTCGGTGCAAGCAACCAACAATGCAGCGGTCGGTACACAAAGCCCTGCCAAGATAATGGATATTGCTTTTCTTGCGAGTTTCAAAGCAGCCTACTTCGAAAGCTCTCATAATCCGCTTACAGCTTCAAAGTCCTTTATTGAGCTTTACATGAAACGTTTCTTCGGTTCATGTCTTCAATGTATTTAAAACTTTAAAAAGCTACATTGTTGGCAATCTTTATTCGACTGCGTCTGAGATTTAACAAAGCCGTCTCTAAGTGCACGGACCGTACCTTCATCATCAGGAACTCGGCTAAGCTCTGTTATCCCCGTCTAATTCATCATGGCATTTAAATGCTTACATCTATAATATACCTATATAAAATTATCATGTCATAATTTAAGTTACCACACTCCTCCGAAACGGCTTGAATGATTCTCGTGAAATTTTGGGTGGATATCAGGTATGCCTGAGAAGCCAACATATATTTTTCATCTTGATATTTCCTCGAGATCGAAACATGCTCGGGTGTAGCCGTGGAGCGCAGCTAGTGTTGTCTAAAAATATAATACAGTCGGTGGTACTTCATGATTAAGTCTTCTATAATCTTCATTTTATATTATACTAGCGGACACCCGCAACTTCGTTTACGTGAATCCATTTTTCTACCGCAGTCGGTTAAAAAGTAGTATATAGCCTTCCTCGCTAAATGGACTATCTATACAAACCCTTCAGCTTTATATTATTAGTATTATCAATATTACTACTAGCTGCGTCCCGCGGTTTCACCCGCGTAACTTTCGATCCCGTGGGAATATCCGGATGAAAAATAGATGTTGGCCGATTCTCAGACCTACTCAATATGCTCACAAAATTTCATGAGAATCGGTTAAGCCGTTTCGGAGGAGTATGGCAACGAAAACTGTGACACGAGAATTTTATATATTAGATTATCAAGCTAAATGACTGCCTCGTAGTCTAGTGGTAAGCGTGTTCAAACACAGACGGGAGTTCCTGGGTTCGAATCCCGGGTCGGACCAAAACTTGATATTGGGATTTTTTAATTTCTAACAACAGTCCGGAGTCAGGAAGTTGGCGGTGTTACACCCCCGTGCCTCGGAGAGCACGTCAAGCTCTCGGTCCTTCGCCTGATTTCTCTCCGGTCGTGTCGGACTGGACCGGCCTTCCCGTTGGAATATGAGGATGAGGGAATAGAGAGTGCACTTGTGTCTGCGCGCACTCTTGTGGACTATGCAATGCGCAGATGGCTCGTCTCTATAGAGACGGCCGCCGTAGACTAAATCGACTAGGACGACATTATTATTATTATTATTATTATCATTACCAAGCTAAAAAGTTTCATTGGTGTAACGCTCTAATCTCAGGCACGACTGTTACTTCTGTAGTCTGATTTGCAAAATCCTATCGGTGTTAGTTATCTTATTTAAATAGCTATATACCACTACGCTACGTAGTAGCGAGGTATGTGTATTCATAGAGTGAAACCGCAGGGCTTATTGATATTTAATAATACGTATTACTGAGTTATTACACCAAAAGTACACAGCGTTGTAGATCGATGAAGTGGCAATCAGTGGTTTCTGTCTACCTCAGTAGCAATAGTAGTATAAATATGAAGAAATAATATATTACTGAGCTATTACAACAATGGTAGGTATCTGTCTATCACAGTAGAAACACTAGTATACATATGAGGTATAGAATATCTGTATGTTGTCCAACGTACATATTAATTATATGCTAGTAGTGTACCTAACGATACGATCGACTATCAGTCTCATTAGGTACAGTTTACCAAATAGGAGCTCCTGACATGAACGAAATATAATTAATTCTCTAGATACTTCTTATGTTATTTAAACGGCGACGCGAGAACTCGAATCAAAAATAATCTACAGTATTGCTATGATTTATGATGATGACAGCTCTTGAGTACCGACGCAACGGTAGAAAATGAAATATGTCCATTGATATGTCAAGGAAACATATTTCATTTTTTTATTGTTTATTTATTGCGACACGCATTAAGTAAACATCGAATAAAGCGCGTTAAAACTCTCGTGATTACTGTACAAAGAGCGCTAGCCAGCGGACTCAATTAAGTACGGTGAGGACGATAAATCGCGTGCCCGCAGCCCGACACACCAATTACTGTCGCTACTCATCCGCAAAACAATGTTAATAGCCCACTGATTCCTTTATTTTCCTACTGTCTTATGTTAGACAATACAAAGTAAATTGATCGAAAATAAAAACATCTATCAGAAACACTCGATGCCTGTCAATTACGCACAATGCGTGTCAATGTTTATTACGCTTTGTGTTTTCCCTACACGAATTGCGTTAGCTTTTCTATATATGGTGTTTTATTTATGTAAGCATGCATTGCATTGCATTGCATTGCCGGGAAGCACGGGCTCACGAGATATCGTTGCAAAGAGAGTTTTCGGTTGTCCAGTGTAGGGGTAGGTAGTGGTATATGGATGTCTATGACTTCCAGTCTCAGACTAGTTTGCCACCTTATACTGTAACGTTGTGCCTCCTCTGATAAGTGATACAAGTGCAAATATGAGAGCGAAAATCAGATTTCAAAAATTCTATTTTATGAACCAAGGAGACTAGAATCGATCTGAGTGCTTCATGTTATTGTTAAAAATTGTCTCTTTTATAAAAATCCATTTATTGATTTTCGATAAATATTATAAATTCGGAGAAAATCTTGATTTAAAAAAAACCTACGAGTTTTACCTAAGATGTTGTAATACGAGTAAAAAATATGTGTTCCACGATACAAGTTTAGTTATATCATTGAGCAAAACTAGAAAGCCTAAAACTAAATTGATTGAAAAAAAAATTGCTTTTGGAACCAATACATAAAGGGGTACAACTTGTTTTATATCAATATGCATTTTTCTGTTTACTTGTATCACTTTTTACAAAATTATATACGAAACTATAGCACATAGAAATACTAAAGTTGGACCAAAAAATTCGTAATTTTTTGCTGATTTTTCTTAAATAAAAAACAAAAAAGGGTACAAGTAGACATACATCACTTATCACAAGAGGCACAAAATTAATAATAATAATAATAATAATAATACTATCATTTTATTATATTCGGTGCACAAGGCATATAAAGCCCAGGGGGCTTAAACTGTAACTAGTGTTAGCGTCTAAAGCTGGTTTTAATTAAAGCGATAGTCATTAAGTCACTGGAGCTATTCTGGGCGCCTTGAAAATTTCAAATACCTCTCCTAAGTTGATGACTCTTTGTATAAATTGTAAAAATTTGCTTATGATGTAATACTTTGAAACTCACGTAAATGACTAATTACAAATATCTAAATTTAGAATTCTAAATGATTTAGGAATGTATAATTGCGTTAAGCAAGTAAGGATCCTAAAAGTATCCCAATTAGAAAGTTTGTGACAAGCTGAGTGATTTAGCATCCTAATTAGGACGACTAAATTTAGACAAATTATCTCTGAACTAGGTATCTAAATGTATCTATTAACATGTGTTGGACGCATGAAGAAAAAAAACTCGATGTAATTGTGTTTTTAGTGTAATGTTTTTTAATTAGTTGTTCACGCCCTTTTTCTTCCCACAAAATTAGACGTCACTATTATCTTTACCCTTCTAAGCCCCTTTAGGATGATCCAGAAATCGGTGGTGACGATATTGACATATGATATTAACAACATTTTCCGCGTGACACTTCTTGCAGTCCAAAGTTATACATTATCATTTATCGAAAACTGTCATATAACAATTGTTGTCTTTTAAATTGTACTCTATTTCTCTTGTTCTATTTTTTTATCATTATTTTTGAAGTGAAAACGTACTTTTTTATAGTGTAAGGGAGTAAAGTACCAGTCGGAGCCATTTTCGTGACTTCCGACGCACATAGACTTCCGTATATAGATGCGTTGCCTTTCTTTCTCCAATCTTGTACGCAATTATTTATCTTCTATATGTCGCGGTCGGTGCATAATTTCCTTCTATCATCAGATATCTCATGTGGGCGTGTATGGGTAATCGAGCAGAATAACAACGAATACACTTTAAGCACTTTTTATTTCTTGTCACACAATCCTTTGTGGGCCATAACGGTAATCTTCAACACTAAAGTCCAACGTAGGCAGGCAGGTACTCGTAGCACTAGGAACGCGTGATGGTTTTGGTGTAGTCCGCACCGGCCGACCGCCAATAGTAAAGTGAGGTGAGAATAGCACTGCTCGCGCGCCCCACCTATCGGTTACGTCACATCGGTCCGGTGCATTCCAACACTAACTCCATCGAGCGCCACTAGATGGCACTGGCTTTTCGAAACCGCCACGGTACCGCCATTTCCGACATATATAATATAATATTTACCGGATATTATGGCCCATAAACTGACTTTTCAGACAACATTTTTTTAACTTGAAGTTTGTTTTGATTTTTTTTTCTTTTTATGTTCCTTGATAATTATTTTTTTGGGTATAAGGGGGTAAACGAGCAGTCGGAGACATTTTCATGTCTACCGCCGCCCATAGACATCCACATAGAGGCTATACAGACGCGCTGCCCTTTATTCTCCTCCCACTTCCATGGGCCATATATACCATGGGATATATATACATATTTGGGTAATGTTGCACTGTATCAACAAATTTTATTCTACCTACACTCGCGTGCATCCGAATCGACTCACCTCTACAAAATGGATATATGGTGTATTATACTTATAAAGAATAAAAAAAATAATAAATTTATTACATATTTTGAAAGCCTATTTCATAAGCTTTAAAATGATACCATAATCTCAAAAATCTGTGCAATATTTTTGAATTTAATCGAATTCAAATCACAAAGCAAAAACAAAAATCACAAATTTAATTAATGAAAAAAACAAAGGATAATTAAAATTAAATGAAAACAAAATTATATGAAAGATTTATTCAATCAATAATTAGTGTTGCCCCCCAGGCCTTAATAACAGCTCTAAGACGGTTCCTCATCGACCTGATAACCCTTACTACCCGATCTTGAGAGGGAGAGGGAGAGGGAGATCTTCCCACTCCTCTTCGAGCGCTGTCTTTAGCTCTAAAATGTATACAGGCGCTGGATTTCTAGCTCGGACCCTGCGTTTCAGCTCGTCCCATCCGTGTTCAATAGGATTGAGATCAGGGCTAAGTGGCGGCCAGTCCATGGTAACAATACCAACTTCTTCCAGAAACTGACGAGTGACTCGTGCTGTATGGCAGCGGGCATTATCGTGCATAAGAAGGAAGCCATCTCCTATGGAGCCTTCATAAGGAAAGACGTGATCAAAGAGAACATCTTCGACATATCGGTCTGCAGTCAGACCGCCTCCTCGGCCTCCACCAGGGATGAAAATGAGAGCTGTTTTTCCTTCTACAGAAATGCCCGCCCACATCATACACGAACCACTGCCATAAGATACTGTTTCGGCGAAACAACATTGCGCAAATCGCTCGCCTGGACGTCGGTAGACTCGAGCTCTCCTGTCGCTGCCATGCAGACACACTCTGCACTCGTCAGTGAACAGGACTGATCGCCATTGTTCAGCCGTCCAACCGATGTGTTCGCGAGCAAAAGCAAGACGAGCTTGTCGATGAGCTGTCGTCAATTTGGGGCCTCTAGCAGGCCTTTTTGGAGTCAGGTTTGCATCTTTTAGCCGTCTCCTAACCGTCCATTGACTGACAGCGACTCCTCGTACCTCTCTCAGTCGCTGCTGCACTGCAACACCGGTGAGGTGCCGATTTCTAAGACTTGTAGAGACGATAAAACGATTGTCTCTCTCAGAAGTACGTCGCCGTCGACTGTCATCTGGCCTCCTAAAGTAAGAATTTGTCTCTTGGAACCTTCTGTATACCCTGGATACAGAAGATTGGCTCAGATTTAGTCGACGAGCGACTTCTCGCTGGCTGAAGCCCTGTTGTACCAAAAGGACAACTTGGGCGACTTCTTCTGCTCTTGTATCCATAGTAATGGCGAATTGGTAATCGTATCTTGCGGAAATCAGTTCAGGTCAAATTCTGATAAGTGATCGATAAGGGTGAGTTGCTTACGGGGGTTTATAGAGGAGGTTACATAGCGCAACTCTTTAGTACTGTAAGGAGTAAATTGTACACACTTAGGTTCATACAACGATATCTTCAAAAGTGGTGATTGGATTATAGTGATAAATGTGTTAATTTAAAATTAAAAGAATAAGCTTTAATAAAAAAATACATTTTATATACCCTTCTTAAAATTTTGACATAAAATAGTAGTTTATGCAACTGTCATATAATGAAGGGTATTAAAACACGAGTGGAA
>LUGF01045164.1:13504-36293 GCA_001625245.1 Calycopis cecrops
TCTAGGTACGCCCCGCGGTTTCAGTAAGCTATCGTAAGGGAATCATTGTGATGTTCCTTCTTCATCATTAGACGGTGGACGGACGGTAAACGTGCCCCTCGAAGCACGGGGGTGTAAGTGTAACACCGCCCCAACTTCCTGACTCCGCACTGTTATTAGAAATTGAAAAATTTATGACATGGTATGATTTTCTATTTCCCACGGGATCGAAATTTACGCGGGTGAAACCGCGGGGCGCAGTTAGTAAGTTATAATTATAATACGGTATAAGTTAATAATGTAATTATTTAAGACCTTTAGTGTAACTAAGGCCACGTGGAATTCAAATAAAGTCTTTGTCGTGTAGCTTACTATGAGAATATGAAGCAATGTAATTAGAACAAAGAATAAAAAAAAGGTTACAATAATTACATGTTTGTTCTTATTAGTAAATTAACGGATCATTGTTATAATAACGTTTTTTTTATATAATTGTTTCGTTATGTAGTTCATGTTTTATAAACGTTTTTACGGCACACTATTCATTCTTTTGTTTTTATTTTGCAATAATTACCGTACAATTACTACAGCAAATTTTTTTAGATGAGGTATTTTACCTGCCCAGGAGGTTAATACAGATCGTCAAAAAAATTACGTAGATCTTACACGTCAGTATCAAAAGCAACGCACGCTATATTTTATTACGATTTATGATCAGCGCACACTTATCGACTCGGAAAGGGAACGTAAACGCCTCGCCTAGGAAAGCGAAGACAATACGATTATGTTTCATTTCCCATTAGTGTGCGTTGCACTATGAAGTTTCATACAAAGAATGCTGACCGGCTCGAGGTGATACGGTTACGATCCCTTTCCGAGTTGATAAGTGTGCTGCGACCATTAACAATTTTTATATATGGCGGCGGACGAAGTTGGCAATGTTGTACATAGAAACATTCCTGATTTGGGTGGGATTCGCCATGTTACGAACTGAGCCAATCGTCAAAGTAAAACCTTCAACAAAAACAATCCAAACACAATACACCACAAAACCGAGGAACCCCAAAGTCCTTGGCTTTGAGCGGCTTATTGCTGCACACGCGAACAAAGCCAGAGAACAACGCACTGTACCACTAAGTGTTAAGACTCAAACTCCCTTGCCCGTGTCGGATGACAAACACCGCACCAGCCTTGAACCCAGAACAAAGGATTGAAACTGAAAGGTAAATGGAGCATTGAGAGATCGATCTTTTTGCTTTGGCTAAACGGAGATTGAAACAATCGATATTCGCCCTTCAATAGACCGGAACGGCTGGGAGAGGTTCAGCATCATCATCGCTAACAGCCAGCGGTCGACTCCTGGAGACAGTCTCCGGAGACTGCGTCGGACTAGGCTCTGACAGGGCTTGGAGACTCTGGAGTTGAAAAAGGCTTTTTATGGGTACAAAAAATGATCTTAAGTCCCTTAAGCCTTACGGAGCCCGGGACTGCAATCCCTCTAAGCCACCACCTGGACCAGCGCTGCCCAAAGAGCACCTCGTGTCACAGTCACACACTGCAAGGTTAAACGCCAAAATCAAATTAATATGTGGACTAACAGTGCTAATCCAACTAACAGTGGCCCATGGACGTGGGAGGAGAAAGGAGGGCAGCGCATTTGTATAGTCTCTATGCGGTTGTCTTTGGGCGTCGGTAGTTATGAAAATGGCTCCGACTGCTCGTTTGCCCCCCTTTACCATAAAAAAAAAAAAAACTCTTTCAAATGAAGCCTTTGGTTAATGTCGTAGCTCACAGGTACCAGAATAATCTATACATAAAATGCTCGTGTCACAATGTTCGTTCCCGTACTCTGAAACGGCTTGACCGATTCTCATGAAATTTTGTGAGCATATTGAGTAGGTCTGAGAATCGGCCAACATCTATTTTTCATCCCGATATTCCCACGGGATCAAAAGTTACGCGCGTGAAACTGCGGGGCGCAGCTAGTTTTATATAAATTTACCCTCCTTTCCCTTTCTTCTCCAAGAGAATACCAGATACTAACTACTAAATGCAAAAACATAGGCATCAATTTAAAATGTCCATATTTGAGAATAATGGAAAAACCAATTCCTAAAATGTGGTATTACCTAAGATTTTTCAACTTCTTATAACGATTTTATGTGCCTCAAGGTAAAGAGAACTACCGATCCTGACTCCTACTCCCGGTTTCTTTCCGGTCGTGTGAGGAACCAACGACCCCACCCCATGTACCCCATTGGAATAAACGCAACAAGAAATAGAGAAGTGCACTTGTAGCTGTAACTTGTGAAGACTGTTCAAACTTATGCACGTATACGTCCCTCATAGCTGGCTAGAAATATGACCATAGACGAAATTCGGCCATACATCGTGACATAACTCTCTTTCTGCCTTTGTGTAACTAATCAAACATGGCGACGAACCCTATTCCCAGGAATTAAAAGATAAGATATCAATAAGTAAATTGGACAGCATTGTAACTGATATCTGCTGTGCAAACGAAATGTGTTTGCTGGGTGTACACAACTACACAGGGCTTATTCATAGCTATTAGGCTTATTACCTTACTAGCTTTGACCCGCGGCTTCTTACGCGTTAAATTCGATGTTATTAATTATTATACACATAAACCTTCACCTTGAATCATTCTGTCTAATAAAAAAACCCCATCAATATCTGTTGCGTAGTTTTAAAGATCTAAGCATACAGACACACAGACGGCGGAAAGGGACTTTGTTTTACACTATGTAGTGAATTCAAAATTATTAAATATGCGCGAGCAATTGGAGGATATTTTTTTTATAGTAGAGGAGGACATACGAGCAGTCAGAGCTATTTTCATGACTCCCGATGCCTATAGAAATCCGCATGGAGGTTATACATGCCTTGCCCCCCTTCCTCCTCCTCCCTCCATGCGCCCCCGGCTACGCACGGCATGAAATACGACAGCACAGCTATCACTTTACGCCAATGCGTTTCGTGCGGTGTGTAAGTAAGGCCCATGGAAGTGGGAGAAGAAAGAATGGCAGCGCATCTGTACAGCTAAATTACTACGCGAATGCGTAAGAAATAGTTGGTGAATGTTTTCGAAGCGTATGTTACACACAAAGTATACATGTATAAAAACATTCATCAACTGTGATATGTTTTTATACATGTGATATGATAATAGAATGAATCTATTGTTATAGACAGGCAGCTGTCAACTAAACTAATTTATACTATTAGCAGCTCCCGGCGACTTCACCTGCATTTAGGGTTGCCAACATTTTTTCGTGCAAATGTAGTATTTTTCAAAATACGCATTAAAAAATAGAGTATACTGCAATCAAATATAGTACTATCGTTTTAGAATACGTAGGCGAGCCAGGTTCAACTAGAAAAAAGCTCATTGATGCATTGAGCATCAATAAACACGATTTTTAGGTCTTGAAAATATAGTATTTATGCGTACTATATATTTCTTCAACAGCATATAGTACACAGACCTGAAATATAGTGTTGGCAACCCTAACTGCATTATTTGGCTATTACCCTACCTGGATAAGGCTTCTAGTCGTAGTTTAATGGTACATTGCCTTGGCTAATTAGCTACCTAACACCGAAAGGATCCTTCAAGTCGAAGCAGTAGTTACTGATTTTAACGTGTTCAAACAACAGAACTCTTCAGCTTTATATACCTATTATAAACCGTGTTGGTAATAAATAAATACTGTGGATTTGACAGTAAAATTTTCACCTTAGTAACATTTCATAGGTTTTAAAGAGCACTGGAATAAACGCAAAAGTTTTGAAAGACGCTAACCCCCTTATTAACAAACAGAATAACTTTATCCAAATAATAAAATGACATCTATCAAATTCCATACTTTTTATGTGTTTTTTAGTATGGAATTTGACAGATGTCGGTTTATTACTAGGTTATTACTTGGATAAAGTTATTCTATGTTTATTAATAAGGGGGTATGAGATGTACCGCTACTTTTCCATTGAAGCAATAAAATTGTGGTATTTGTAACAAAAAGTGTAGTGACCTTCCCGTGCCTTTATTTTTTAAGGTCCCCTAACAACTTTTACTGGCCCAGTTGGTGACGCCCTTGTGGCTTGTGCAATGCACGCGCACCCTGAGCTTAGCGGAATTTGTGATAAAAACTCAAATTCCACAAAGCAACGGGAGTCCTATTTCGCTTTGGCTTGACCTCAGGAGTCGAATTCCTGTGGGGTATGTTGGACTCGGGAGCAGGGTAGTCTCCCTATAAACTAACCAGGTGCTTCTCGTCAGTTCCAGGAGGCCACGGGAACATTGGAGTACTTCTGTCGCCAGGAAAGCGTTTAGTCCTAGAGGATCGAAGTGCACCAACCAATGACTATAAAATATCTCTACTACACCGTCAGATTTGCAACCGCGTTGAGCCTGCACATAATTCACCTTTGGCTTGCATGTACCGTAGTAAAAGGATATCTTTCCTTTCGCGTTACGTATGGTTTTCTGAGTTTCCGATGGCCCGATGGAGAGGATGCGGAAAGGTTAGTAACACATCACTGCACGTACGACCGCACATGGAGTACCGCTCTCACCTTTGGGCTGGAGCCCCTCAATATCAACTTGCTCCACTTGACCGCATCCAACGTAGAGCCACTCGAATCGTTGATGATCAATATGTATCCGATCGGCTTGATTCTCTGGCGTTACGGAGAGATGTAGCCTCGCTCTGCATTTTCTACCGTATTTACAACGGGGAGTGTTCCGAGGAGTTGTTAGGATTAATACCCGCAGCGAAGTGCCACTTTAGGACATCGCGGCAGAACTCCAAGTTCCACCGCCAACACCTAGATGTCCCAAAGCATACAACAGTGCGTTTCAAGCGCAATTTCTTACCACGCACAACATCACTTTGGAACGAGCTGCCACAGTCGGTATTTCTGAACCTATACGACCTGGGGTCCTTCAAGAAAAGAGCTTACTCATACTTAAAAGGCTGGTAACGCGCCTGCAAAGCCTCGAGTTTTGCAGATGTCTATGGGCGGCGGTAGTCATCTACCAACTGCTCGTTTGCCCCTTATCCTATATAAAAAAAAAAAAAAAAAAAAACTGCGAAACTTCTAAGATCAATTCACTTCTTTAACCTTTACATTTAATTACATTCAATATCCTGGATATAATTAACTACGGGAAACACAAGTTTGTTAACGACTAACATTCTTAGTTGGACGCGTCACGCGACCTATACGGCACCAGTTTGACTGTGTAGCTTGTGCAAGACGTGAAAATCTCTACTCTGTCTCAATTATAGTTTGGTTCTATCTATAATTATTATGGAATCCATTTACATTTTTCTGAGTGTGATTTTCCCGTCCAGATCCCGAAATGAAGCTGTGGAAACGAAAAGAAGCAATACAGCTTCATGGACTTGTTATGGATGATCGTCGAGCGACGAGAGTATGTTGGGATCGAATCGTGGACAGATCCCTTACTTTATCAGTTATGGGCGAGTTATGTCCCAATATACCACTGGTTCAACCCTAGCCCAATTGGGCTAGGGTTGAAACAGTGGTAGTTATAATTATTGACGTTCAAAAATTGATTTGTACAATTATATTTTGAATAAAAACATTATCATTTCATTTTCAAATTAACTCTTAATAAATACAGACGGTGGATGTGCCCTTATAAACTTAATCCTTTCAAATACCAGCAAAATACATGCGCAAAATTCGTAACGCAATCAAAAAACGAAATAAAATTTAATATTTCCTTTTCAAATGTTACCTCCATTTCGGGCTGTCATTAAATTAATTTAAATAACGCATTTGCATATTATGGCTCCAAGACGGTTCCAAGCTCAAGCAAGCAAGTAGTAGGTTGCCTTTGGCCATTTGGCTGCTATTAAAAATAGTACTGATGCTACATATGAGTCAGGGGTAGGGTAGAACAGACAATGTTATTGTGTGTTTAGTTATTGCTAATAATACAACGGAAGAATACCGTAGTGATGTGCCGGTTGCGATATGATTTCGATATAATTTTTAAAAACTTAAAAATTTTTATCACACAACTCTAAATCCTACTAATATTATAAATGCGAAAGTTTGTATGTTTGTTTGTTTGTTTGTTACTCCTTCACGCAAAAACTGCTGAACAGATTTTCATGAAATTTAACACACATAGAGGATAACTTGGATTGACACAGAAGAGTTTTTATCTCGAAAAAAATTTTCTAAGGGATGCCTGGGGATGATTTTCTATTTTCCACGGGATCGAAATTTACGCGGGTGAAACGGTTTTTTTATAGCATAAGGAGGCAAACGAGCAATCGAAGCCATTATGACTACCGACACCCATAGGAACTATACAGATGCGTTGCCCTCCATCCTTCTCCGCCCTCCATAGCCCACCGGCTACTTACACACCGCACGAAACGCGACAGCACAGATGTCACTTTACGCCGGTTTCGTGTAAGCGAGAGGTACCTCCCCGGTCGTGCCGGCCCAATTCGGCTACATGCATGTATGCAGTGTGACACTACCTCTTACAAAACTGGAGATAATTGTTACAGCATATCTAGAGGGTAACGAGGGGAAACGCTTGCATATACCCTATTTACAACCTAGGTCTCAGATCCAATACTTCAATATACCCTAGGAGGCTTAGGATGTAGGATAAACAGCCTAAAAGGTAAGTAACCTAAGTAAGGTCAATGCGACGACAATTTTTTGTGCCTCTCTTAACAACCTAATGGTTTTTGCCATCGACAAGGCCCTAAAAACGGTAATCACATTCTAAAGTCAATGACGGATGAGTCAGACTAACTGTTTGATAAATATTAAACGCTTAGGACTGTAGTCGTTAAACTCACATGTCTCATGTTCTTGGTATTACAATCACAATTATAAACTAACTGGCTGCGCCCCGCGGTTTCGCCCGCGTAAATTTCGATCCCGTGGAAAATCATCCCGTGACATCCTATAGGAACATTTTATCGGGATAAAAACTATCCTGTGTTAATCCAAGTTAACCTCTATGTGTGCCAAATTTCACGAAATCTGTTCATCAGTTTTTGCGTGAAGGAGTAACAAACAAACATACAAACTTTCGCATTTATAATATTAGCAGGATGGTTTTTGTTTTAATAGCAGAGCGTACTGATCCTATTTTCTTCTGATTAAATTCGTTGCGGATCCCATGACAGATTTAGCTTTTCCCTCGGACTCCCTGCGATCATATCAAAGGTCAATGCGGTTGCCGCCGTCGATCCAGACAACACAGTAGCAGCGGTGGGAACGAGTGGTGGGCCAAAACCCGTTGAAGAAAAAATACTACTTATTCTAGTTTCATGTTAACTACCAAGTGGTGAGTAAATGTAGTTGGAGGTCGACCTTGTAACAATACACCCGAATCGAGCCGGAACGACCGACCGACCGGTTTTGAGGGGCCGGATAACCCATAAAGGGGCGAGAAAAGGGGAACGAATCTCTTTTTTTGATAAAAGGAGACAAAGAAGGAATCGGAGGTTATACCAATGCGATAACCCCTCCATGGACCACCGGCTACTTACACACCGCACGAAACGCGACAGCTGTCACTTTACGCCGATTTAATGTATATGCATATACGCATATGCTATCAAAAACACTTCCATCGGACGAAGCCTCGTGCGCAGCTAGTGTTATGTCTGGTTAACATATGGCTCAAACTAAATATTATGTGAACATAACATGTTGACCAAAATTGTTACATACATACAAACAGGTGTTCGGAAACATCTGTCACCTAATACTACACATACACTTCCTACAATGGCTGTTTATATTGTATAGGGGACAAACGAACAATTGGGCCATTTAGTGGCTACCGACACCCATATACATCCTCATATTCACTGGTTAAGAATATGCATTGCCCTCCTTTATCCCATCACCTTTAATTGTCAACTGGCTGCTCCCCAAGCCCACGAAAAGCGATCGATAGTAATCATTTTTAAAGCGATCAGGGTTGCCACCCTTACTTTATAATAAAGTACGTTATTTCAAGCATTTGTGCTCTATACTTTATGAGAATAATAAAGTATGCGGAAATACTTTATATTGCACAATAAAATGGGATTCTAAATGCGTAGACCGTAAGCTTGCCACCGATACTATGTTTTACATATTAAATTAAATAGGCTGTAGCACTGATGATCAACCTGATAATACTAATACTACCAGTAGATAGTATTGGTAAATGAAAGGAAGCCTCTCCTGAAGGAGTTCGGTTCGGTGGAAGGACTGAACAGTCGTCGGGGTGCCCTGTCGCTGACAGATCCGGGGCACTCCAATATAGGCGGCCGATGGCACCCGCGGGGTTTTAGTGGGTAATGGGTATACGGCTCCGCCGCGAGCCCCACACGCCCATCGGATCCCACCCAGGTTCCATGGCAGTGCGTAAACGCATTTCCCCGCGAAAAAAAAAAAGAAAAAAAAGGTAGATAGTATTATTACACCTAACATAGCTCTCCGTTGCGCGCTGAGCAAGTATAAATGGGTGAACTCTAAAATAGTTCATAGTGGAAGCAGACAAGAGTAAAAAAATAAAAATTCCTACCTGAGAAACTCGAAAGTTGACCAACCGTTTTAGATTTCATATAGCAACGAAACTCACAACAAAAAGCCGACCCAAGGCTGCACGTGGTAAGGTGGTACGCAATCAGAACCTCATACTTATCTCACTTCAATCTCGAAGAAAAGTAGTTTTTGCTACTACAGTAGTGGCTAAAATATTCTATGCACGTACGTACATAGTTTAAATCATTCGTACGTATACATATTATGTAGGCATGTCGTATTCGTATAAAAGGCAAGCCTGACATATTATATCTACGTGCAGCCGAAACTATTTCTACTAGTGGACCCGCGAAGATCGATATTCGATCTAAGTGAAACATTTCTGTAATTAAAAACTAAATATCATATGACAATTGACATGTTATGACATTGTAACTAAGGTAAACAATTTATGTAAAATTTTCAACATTTGCAAAAGAAACATAGAAACTTCATCAATAATGTGTACTTAGAATCAAGGACGTTAAAAAAAAGGCGGACGGAGTCTCTTCATACAATAACTAAAATCCCAGAGTAAGCTGACTTTGTACCATAGTATGCCGGTGACGTTGTCATGTTTGACAATTTTTAGAAAATACACGTAAATTCGAGATGCCATCGTGTGTAATAAAAAGCTGTGGAAACAATAGTGTTTCACATAAAAAAGCCAGGGGATCACTTTTCATAGGTAAGCAAGCAATGTATCCAACTTATTTCCGCAATTTTATTGTTTTCGTAAATGTTTTCCAAACAATTAATGTTGTCAGACAATTAACATTTTCATTTACCCTGAATTGTGACTAAATATTTGTAAATATTTGTTGAACTAAATATTTTTTTACTATTATTGTTATGTTTTCGTTTTGTTTTTCTTGTTTAATTTTTATTCTTATATCTTGTATGTAGTAGTAGTGTTAGTCTCACAAATAAAGCTATTTTTATTTATTTTATTTTTTATTTTATAATATCTCGACCAAGCGATAAAAAACTACTTTGTTTGAATTTCGCGCTACGGTTGTATTAAACCATTGAACCACGTTAAATACCTGCCTATAACCGTTCTGGATGGTAAATAACAGCAAATAAAAAAATGTAAGTCAATAGAACTTCATAATTATTTATTCAAATGATTTAAAAAAAAATGGGTAATTTTTCATGTCTAGTAACCCTTTACACGCGCAGACATAAATAAATTGTCACAATTTTAATGCTTCAATATTTTCTAGGCAACATTCCGTCCGCCTTTTTTTTAACGTCCTTGCTTAGAATAATAAAATGTGTATTATGTATCAATGTGTCAAATGCATGGTAGTGCAACTTTCGCATTTATAATATTAGTAAGATTTTATTAGCGTGAAACAAGACGACCGAGAATAAGCTTTGATCTTGTAAAGCTAAAACCCGTTTGTCGGATCTTATGTCATCGCCGGCTACTTTTGATAGAGTAACGGCCCTGCCACGCCGAATATGTAGAGTACTACATAAACATAAGTGTGTGCTTATAGCTTTAGACCACACAACTTTTTTTTTTTTTATGGTAAAGGGGGGCAAACGAGCAGTCGGAGCCATTTTCATGACTACCGACGCCCACAGACAACCGCATGGAGACTATACAAATGCGCTGCCCTCCTTTCTCCTCCCACCTCCATGGGCCACCGGCTACTTACACACCGCACGAAACGCGACAGCACAGCTGTCACTTTACGCCGGTCTTGTGCAAGCGAGAGGTACCTCCCCGGTCGTGCCGGCCCAATTCGGCTGCATGCAAGCATGCAACTGCAGTAAAACTTAATTATTGATTTTCATTACTGTAGTTACAATGACATAACATGTTATATGATATTTATTTGATAATATAAAAAGTTTCATTTAAATCGAATTTGAATTTTGAATTTGAATCACAACTTCCATTGGCCTCGCCCTGTAAGTGATTTTTGTAACGCTCTCGCAAGCTTACTCCTAATTTCAAGCACGCATATAGAAGTTTACTTCAAAAACGCGAAAAAGTTTAAATCAACTTTTTACATAAATATTACTATATTAGACTTATTTGTTATAATTAGGTATTACATTGTAGTTATGTTTAGTAATTTAAAGACTTAATAAAATGTTTAGCGAACAGCTAGCCATTTCTATTTTGAACTAGAAAAAAATTATCTTACGTCAAATATTTTTTCAAGAACATAAATTGTTTTTATGTAGGTAATTTATGTAGATAACTGAAGAAGGAAATTTTATCCAACTTTAACACTACTTTTACTTTTTGCAAATTCAGACTTATTAGCATTTTGAGTTTCTCTTTTTTATTTCACTAGCGATAATACTCTACAGTTAACACATAATATAACTAACTAACTTCCGCCCGCAGCTTCTCCCGCGTGGATTTCGGACTTTAAAAATGGAGGTATTATACTTATAAACCTTCCTCTTGAATCACTCTATTTAAAAAAAAACCGATCAAAATATGTTGCGTAATTTTAAAGATCTAAAAATATAGACACACAGACGGCGGAAAGCGACTTTGTTTTAAATTATATAGTGATGAGGTATTAAAGTTGCTATATTAATTAAAAGTTTAACGATTTTCTTATTTCACACTCATCTCACTTCTGACAGAAAAGGCAGAATCTAAAATGTCGAATCAACTTTAAAAGTCCATTGACATATACCTAATTCCAAATCTCGAATAAAAATAAATGAGTCTTCATAGAAAAATACAAATGAAACATGGAACATTTAATTGAAAAGCACTCTAGAAATATACAGCCTATGAGGCTAGCCGAAATTAGCGATAACCCGAGTGCATTGCGACGCGAATCTGATGAAAGAACAAAAAAAAAATAAACTTCACGGAAATAAGCCATGTAGTCAAAAAACTAATTATCAACATGGAAATTATTACATTCACGCTATTTTGACGATTGTTGAGCAAATTGGAAATGTTGTACTGTTGCGTAGACGTTTTAGCAATATGGAAGTATACATGACGATGTTTCATTACTACCTTTAATTATTTTACCAATTAAATACATAATTAGAAATTGCGCTCACGCATTTCCACAATCGCAGCTATGGAAAACTGGAAAAGGCGCTAGTCGCTACTATTAGTTTTTTTTATGTCTAACTTTTCTTTGGGCAACCCAAGCTATGACATAGTCCATATTTACTAATCATTTATGTACAGATATCAAATCTTCACTGAATAAAATTAAATACTTAAAAATGCTCATGATACATTCCAATATTATTTTTATGGTATTCCACACGAACAAACAGACATAAAATTCAAACATTCTCCCTCTCCATAACTCTCTTTGATGGTCATAAATATATAAATGGTAATATCAAAAAGATGATAAAACCCTAGTAAAGTGAATGAATGAAAAATAAAAGAGAACGAATAGTAAAAATAATAATGCAACGATACTAAAATGAACTTATTTATATTTTGTGAAATTTCTTATTTATGATGTGTAAGTAGATTATTTTTAAAAACCATGTAAAAACTCTACTTTTAGACCTATAGAACTAGATGAGGCTAGAGAAAGTTTTAAAACTTCACATATCGCTGCACTTCAAATCGCTTTATAGGAAATGATCTAAACAGTAATTTTATATGCGTCGATTTGCCTTGACTCAATTTTATAACCTTATTTAGAAAAAATGTCAAACGTTTTATTATGTAAATATAAGTGTAACATTGTACTTACGTTGTCCAACAGAACTTTCCAAAACAAGTATCACGATAACAACACTAACACATAATTCAAAAGAATCGCTTGAAATAAAATTCCTCTTCTGTTCAGAAGTGAAAGAAAAATTCCTTGTTTTGTTTGAAAGACTTTGCGTGCGTTCGGAAATTAAATTCGAATTTCGAACGCGCACGGCGTACGCGGCTGCGCGCTCTCGACCAACTGACGGTGACGCATTCGAATTCCGAAATCCGATGCGTGTCTCGCGAACGATTTTCAACAGACGGTCTTTGTTTGATAAATATGCTTTTACGGTAAAAAGATGGCATTTTACAATGAAAAATAATTACTTCATTAGCGACGTGCAGGGTCGGATTTGGGTGAGGGCGAGCGGAGCCAATGCCCAGAGACATATCTATTATCTGTACAAGTGTTTGTCTCCACAATGCACATACAAAAATATCAAATTTTATCTTTTTTTTAATATTTTGACCAACAACAAGTAGGCTAAGAATACGAGTTATAATTTTCGTACCTTTTATGTTTAAAAAATTGAAAATCCCAAACGAACAACTCGAAAAAGATAAACGGTTTCCTAAAAAAATTGATTAAACTTTGTGATGATTAAAAATTGTGAATAGTTAGTTAGAGGTAATATTCAGTGGCAGTGGGAACAGTCTAGTTAATTTATAATCCAAACACATTTTTCCTTTTTTTATTATTTTAATTACAGTTTTTGACCATCAATGTGATGGCTCTACTACCGACTCTACCATCCCTAAGATAAATCATTATTATTATGTTAATAATAATCATATTCTGTAATTTTTTTTATTAATGCGCCTTTCAAAATAATCTTTCGTGATCACCAAGGATTATTTTGAAAGGTGTTTTTCTTTGTAAC
Organism: Calycopis cecrops; assembly: GCA_001625245.1. Classification (NCBI taxonomy): domain Eukaryota; kingdom Metazoa; phylum Arthropoda; class Insecta; order Lepidoptera; family Lycaenidae; genus Calycopis; species Calycopis cecrops. The sequence goes on from LUGF01045164.1 coordinate 26,684, forward strand.
AAAATTGCAAAAAAATTAAAAAGTTTTAAAAAATATTTATTTATTAGGAATTTACTGCTTCTGTTCCAATTTTAAATAAACACGATTTGAATTCCAATTTTAAAATTACAAACAGTAAGTGACACGTGATTTCACAGTTTTGTTTGGTCGATTTCGCACGGTCGTTACCGATTTAACAAAATGTAGGCCGTGTGGCGACAGAAAGGATTACCTGGTGTATTGAGGTCGCCATGATGACTTACCAGGGTTGTTAGATACCTACATCAGCAAGAAAGAGGTATATTTTAGTTTTTTCATAGTATAAGAGGGCAAATGAGCAATCAGAGCCAGTTTCATGACTGCCCACGCACATAGACATGCGCATAGAGGTTGGGTTCCTCCTTCTTCCTCCTTGGGCCACCGGCTACTACACACCGCCTTTACGCGGGTTTCTTATAAGCGAGAGGTACCACCCCGGTCGTGCCGGCCCAACTCGGCTATATGCAAGCACGCAGCGTGGCAGTACCTCTTACAAGTTAGTTCGCGTTTGTCCTAATAAAGACGATCCCATTAAACCTCGATAAGGCTAATATTACCGTCAATACACCATCAGAATTACATAAGAAGGCCCATCCGAAGATGTTGCCACCTTATCGTGGTGGGGGGGAAGGCTTTCAGCCTGTCTGATCCTCAAGGCTATGCCCGTACCGCACAAGACAAGACAAAAAAAATGGCGGCGTAGATTGAAATGACTCGCGGGACTTTGGACCAATGTCCAAATCGGACGGATCTCCTTTGGAATACCGGGGCCAGATAAACCGGACGACTTTGTAGTAGGGACTGTGTGAGGCCGCCGAACAAAAAAAACATAAGATAGGAAAATAACATGAGTGTGAACACCTTACCTTGAACAGTTCGCCGTAGATACATAATTAACTATAATTGTTTTAACCATTTTGCACCATTACTTTGTAAACTGCCCAAATTATGCCAATGCAAAAGATCATTTCTTAGAGACACACAAGATTTTTGTTTGTTTCGATTCGTAAGGTAGGTCAGTAGTCTGAGAATTCGGACCAAAACATATCGCCCCTCTGTTCAAACAGTGTCACAAAACCAAAAATTTGAAAATCCGTTTTAATAAACTATTTTGGCCAATTTGTTTGGTAAGTAAACAAACCAAACCACTGGACGGATCGGGCTGAAATTTGGCTTGCAGGTACATGTTATGACGTAGGCATCCGCTATGAATGGATTTTTAGAAATTCAACCCTTATGGAGGTGAAATAGGATGTTTATATGGATTTCTTAGAGATAAAAAGCGGTTGAAACTGCGGGGCACAGCTAGTAGTATAATAAAACGAATTTTTAATTTTTTTGAGTTGTGACACAGTTTGAACAGAGGTGCGAAATTTACTAACAACATACTCGGTGATAATATTGCAGGTAAATAACTACTAGTAAGTAATATTAGTGATCTTTTAGGTAAAAGAAGTCGAACGAGGAGACGCAGCCTGTTATCAACTACCAACACCCACAAATATCCGCATCCGCTTTAGTATCGGAGTTTGCTGCCCTCCTTTACACCATTGCCATACAAGGGATCAATCGGACTTACTCTCCGCACCAAAAACGACACCATAACCGGCACTTCACGGTATTTTGTGAGTGAGAGGTATTTACTTAGTCGTGCTGGGCAGTGGCTTCCCTCTTATGAGTAATTCTCTTACAAGGATGTGCTAATAAAATGTACACACCTGACGACCCTACGAGTAATAATATTGTTACAAAACAACGTACTAAGAGAGACTATGTGCAATTGAATCACGCTTTTTCCCTTAGGGACATAGGCCCTTGGGCCTCGATGACGTCATTGATTTAGTTATAACTATGTATTCAAGTTAGATTTGTGAAAGCGGCTACAAAATGACTTACGCGACAACGAATAAATTGTTGGAAAATAACAAAACCAGGCACTGGTGGTTTACCAGTTACTGAGAAATAATAGTTACGCAGGCAAGAAAGAAATAAAGAAAAACATTTATTTGAAGTTCTTTGGGTAAAAACATTTATTTACTAAGAACCATAAAAATGTAAAATTACAGACATTACAAATTATAAGATGTAAGTGGTCCTTGTAATCAAACTCGGCATTTATATATTTTTTCTCATATATGGGACTTTTTATAGCTTTCAGCCGATCCCCGCCCCCTTCCACCTCCAGAAGATGAAAGATATGCATTTCGAAATGAGAATAATATAATAGCTAACTTAACTACTATCATGGCCAGTCTTATTATCATGGTCAGACCACGATAACCGCACCCCGTAGTAGGCCTTGAGAACCGGCAATAACAACTGCTGTGTTGCGCTCGTGTTTAGGGCCTGTGCAGACGACGGAGGTTTTTCCGCCGCGGAAAAAAAAGTACGCCCAACTATAAAAAAGTCCGCCGCGGATTTACCACGAGCTCAACAATCAACGCACACAGTGTGCGATCATTAGTTGCCCGGAAATGTATCTACGTTTCCGGGCAACGCGGACTAAAGTCCGCCCCACGTGCGTTGCTTCGCCTAGACGCACGTGTTATATTTTTTTCGAGAACTCGCCCGTACTTTTGTCCGGTCCGCTCTCTGCGTGTCCTCGGTTATTCGGGGTACGTAGTTTCAATCCCTCATTTGCGTTACTCGACACAGTTGTGAGCGATCTATTTTAGCGGACAAAAAAGTCCGCGGACAAAAATCCCTTGTTTGCGCAAGCCTTTATGTAGATAAGCAGGATCGCTATTTTGGTAGGTTTCTATAGGCAACTGGCCACACGCGCGTGTTACATTATATACCGGATGTCCTATAGTTACTTAAGATTGCTAAGGCATGCCTTATCCTCCTAAGAAATTAGTTTATTTTCTGGAAAGATAGGATCATTCCAGAAAATAAATGTTGTCTAGTCAAAGAAGCTTCCTAGAATGGCTTGGCGTAGATGACATTTTGTCCATTATGTCATTAGTTGATAGGAGATTTAATTTATAGCTTAGATCCTTGAACTCTCTATCGTGAGTTTAAGATATTTCTCCTGTTTCTTCATCTGTAGCGGCGGAAGAAGTTGGTATGTCAGGGATACATAACTACGTGGCAACAACAACCTACTTCCAAGACTCAGTAAGTAACCTTATGGCAATCGCATTATTTTTAACTTTTTAAGATTCCGTAGCCAAATGGCTAAAAACGGAACCCTTATTGGTTCGTCATGTCCGTCCGTCCGTATATCACAAGGGCACAGTCATTTTTATCCGAAACTATTGGGCCTTCTTAGTTGAAAATTTGTAGGTTGATGTATGTATTATGGTAGCCGCTATTTGAATTTAGAATAAAAATAAAAAAAATAATTGTTATCAATTGTTGCTAGACGCTTCCAAAGTGGAAAAATGAGTGAAGTGCCCCCCTCCCCCCTCTAACATTTGAAATAAGAGAGTGAGAAATCTAAAAAATATATTTGCTGTAGATCTCAATGAAAACTTTCAACGAAAATTGGTTTGAGCGAGATACCATAATTCGTTTTTGAGAAATAATACGTTTTCAAAAAACGCAAATACTACTTTCTCGTTCATACAAACGCTATGAAAAACCAAGTTATTTTATTTTCTGGTAAAAAGTGTCACAGAGACATCTATTTACCTTTCGTTGGTACGGAACCCTCGGCGTGCGAGTCCGGCTCGCACTTGGCCGGTTTTATTATATTCTGACTAGACGATAGGTAAGCAAGGCTGGCTTGCTTAGTGTAATTAGTTAATTTCCTTGAATATAATTCCTAGCTAAGCAAGTACGATACTGTAATCACTTTCTTGTATAAAAATCTCTCATTAGGATCGCGCTAGACCAGTGATTCTCAACCTTTTTTTTGTTGCGGCACATATTTAACGATTTCAAAATTTGGCGGCACACAAAGAATAAGATAAAATATAAAAAACGCGTTGCAAAGCAAATCTATGTATATAAAACTCAAACGTGACATAGCCAGCTATCAACGCACAGCGCAAACCACTGGACGGATCAAGCTGAATTTGGCATCCAGGTAGATGTTACGACGTAGGCATCCGCTAAGAAAGGATTTTAAGAAATTCAACCCCTAAGGGGGTGAAATAGGGTGTTGAAGTTTAAATAGATTTCTTAGAAATTAAACGCGGGTGAAACCGCGGGGCACTGCGAGTAATAAAATAATTTATTTCTTTGTGGATTTAAATATATATTCATATTTTTTTTTCTTTTTAACTGATATTATTTAATAAAATTAACATTATTATATATTTGCAACATTTGGCGGCACACAAAAGTGCCGAGGCACAGTGGTTGAGAATCCCTGCGCTAGACATTACGCAACACCGTTTAAGCACAGATCATAACTAGACGTTTACGTTGTTAATTAAATTAATGAAGTACTTTCTCGTACGTTCACAAGAACGTTTTAAAACGTTTCGAGTTCACTTTCGCTGTGGCGTTCAATAAAATTCATTGTTAACAGGCTTTTGTCTGCACGTCCGCCGAATTGCCGAATTGGGCCGGCACGACCGGGGAGGTACCTCTCGCTTACACGAGACCGGCGTGAAGTGACAGCTGTACTGTCGCGTCTCGTGCGGCTTGTAAGTAGCCGGTAGCCCATGGAGGTGGGAGGAGAAAGGAGGGCAGCGCATCTGTGTAGCCTCTATGCGGATGTTTGTGGGTGTCGGTAGTCATGTAAATGGCTCCGGCTGCTCGTTTGCCCTCCTATATCATAAAAAAAAAAACGTTTATCAGATTTGTTACAAGTTTCCAAGTGGCTGAAGTGAAAAATTCTTTAGCGGTATGAGGTAGTGCCTCGCAGCTTTCATGCAGAAAATTTCATGACTACCGCCGCCCATAGACATCCGCATAGAGACTATGTAGATGCGCTGCTTTTCTTTCTCCTCCCACCTCAATGGGCTACCGGCTACTTACCCCACGAAACGCGACAGCACAGCTGTCACTTTACCCCGGTCTCGTATAAGGGAGAGGTACCTCCCCGGTGTTACCGGCCCAATTCGGCTACATGCATGCATGCAGTGTAGCACTACCTCTTACTAATAAATTATTTACATACGATATTTCAATTTTAAACGAATTCCAGCCGCTAAAGTAGAAGCTAATTCAATCCGAGTTACAGTAATTAGCTACTCCACTCTTTGCGTTTCTGGATGACTTTCAGCATAGAGCACAATATTAGGGAGATTCCTTCTACGCTTCTACTTTTGGTATTTTTAGAGGCAAACTTCATAATTCTTCATCTTTCTTCAAACTTCATATCCAAGACTAACCAATAAAAGTATAAAAATAAGTGCGCTCTAAATTTCGTCATTTCAAATTCGGGAAATAACACAAGATCGCGCTAGGTGGAGACCTCTGGTTTCGGAGGCCAAGACCCACTTCAGGTCGCTGACCCAGAAAAGTTAGTTTTTTTTTTTTTTTCATTTCGTCATTATCCTATGGGCATATGTCCCATATAGGCGGAATAGGGGCCTTTCAGAACCCCACCTCCCCCCACATAAACGCATATCACTAGATTAAGGTCCCAGTTTCACCCAGTTAGCATCCATTTATAACATCAACTCTGGCTGTGACAATGTAGCTCATTTCAAAAATACACATACACAAGACAACTGTGTCTTACTGTTTGTGTTAAGAAACATGTGCCTATACCAACTGTTAATACTGATGAAGCAGGGAGTGTTCGTCATGATGGGCTCATCATGTCATCAGAACCAATCAAGCCAGGCGGCAGAAGTGGGTAGGATCGGAATTCAAGGATGCACTACGTGTGCAGTGAGTAACGAGCGACTAACGACTTTTTGTAAGAGGTAGTGCCACACTGCATGCTTTCATGCAGTCGAATTGGGCCGGCACGGGGGAGGTACCTCTCGCTTACACGAGACTGGCGTAAAGTGACAGCTGTGCTGTCGCGTTTCGTGCGGTGTGTAAGTAGCCGGTGGACCATGGAGGTGGGAGGAGAAAGGAGGGCAGCGCATCTGTATAGCCTCTATGCGGATGTTTGTGGGCGTCGGTAGTCATGAAAATGGCTCCGGCTGCTCGTTTGCCCTCCTATATAAAAAAAAAACTGGTTACTCACTGCATACATGTTTCAGTAGGATGTACTTGTTTAGTTCTGGAGATTTCTTTGTATAGTATAACTAGCTCCGCCCCGCAGTTTCACCCGCGTAAAATTTAGATCCTGTGGAAAATCGAAAATCATCCCATGGCTCCCCATAGGGACATTTTTTCAGGATGAAAACTATGTGTTGATCCAAGTTACCCTCTATGTGTGCGCCAAATTTTATAAAAATCAGTATAGCCGTTTTTGCCTGAAGAGGTAACAAACATACAAATAAACGTACAAACTTTCGCATTTATAATATTATCAGGATTAGGGTTAGGAAGTAAAGTAAAGGGGCAAACGAGCAGTCGGCCATCTTCAGGCCTACCGATGGCCAGAGACGCATAGAGGTTATATAGATGTGTTGCTTCCTCCACCCTCCATGGGCCACCGGCTACTTAGACACCACATGAAACGCTTCAGCACAGTCACTTTGTCGTGTAAGCGAGAGGTACCTTGCGATCGTGCTGCACTACCTCTTACTAAAGTTCGGACAGTGCCTGATCATACACACAAACCTCACCTAACATCATAGCTTTTACTTCACGTCAACGTTAGGTAGTTACCACCCAGGTCGTCGTTACTCAACTACAAAGTGAAATATTGAACAAACATTATCCCGGCAATAAAGTCTCATATCAGTTGTGGCGACATCCTGTACTTATCACTGCGCTGGGAGACCACGCACGGGATAGTCTACCTTAACCCGACCGCATAGAGTTGGGTTTGCAACCGCACGAGGAGTTCTATTTACATACAATGCGCGACAGGATACGGGTATGACGTACGTTGTCAGCTATGAGTGTCTTACACCCCCGGCCCGTCTGGGGCTTGGTTTTTAATGAGACGTGAGGTAAAGGTAGTGCCACACTATAGTGGAATTAGGCCAGCACGGCCGGAGAGGTAGTAGCCGGTGGCCCATGGAACCCATGATTATCTACGCCCATCAGCATGGATGCTATACAGATGCGCTGTCCTCCTTCCTCATCTCCCCTCCATGGACCACATGGGACACACCGCACGAAACGCGACAGCTCAGCCATCATCTTCAAGTCGATATAGTGTAAACGAGAGGTACCTTTAGAGTAAGCGAGAGGTACCTTTAGTGTAAGCGAGAGGTACCTCTAGTGTAAGCGAGATGTACCTCTAGTGTAAGCGAGAGGTACCTTTAGTGTAAGCGAGAGGTACCTCTAGTGTAAGCGAGGGGTACCTCTAGTGTAATCGAGAGGTACCTCTAGTGTAAGCGAGAGGTACCTCCCCGACCAATGCCCAATTCGGCTGCAATGCATCATGTCACTACCTCTTAGTAAAATAATGTTTCTTTAAGCCAAAACTCATAATGTTATTAAAAAAGCGCAATTATATGCCAAAGCGGTATGTATGTCACAACGGAAACGCATGGGGCGATGGCGCTCGTAACAACGTAAGTGGCAGAGTAATTGGGGATGCACGCCTCGCCGCGCCCAGGGCTGCGCACGTCCCAGTGGCGTGCCGACAGTATTGACAGGTTACATGAAGGTTGTGGCAGCCCTACGTGTAGGGTTGTGCCTCTCTGATTAGAATAAAACAAATGTAAGGCTTGTTATTTACTTATAACTTACCGATCCTTTCCCACTTCGTTGGACGTCAAAAATATTATAATTTATAAGTATATATAAAAAATATATATAATTGTTCAATCATATTGAAATATAGCCAAATGTTACTTGCTGATAATATGGCCTTCTAGTAAAAGACTGGTTAAAATCGATTTAGTAGTTTTGGAGTCTTCTCGATACAAGCAAATAAACAAAATTCTCTTTACAATACCTCTAATAGGTAATGTAAAGAGCAATATAGATATAGATAAGTGTAGTTAATATCTATTCACAAGTTGCTAGTATGTAAAGCAGCTATACCGTACATAATACTTAACTACCACATTAAACTTATTACTTACGTTTAAGCGGAACCAATACAATCATAAATACTTTAATAAATTAATATCTATGTTAGTATTATAAAGCTTAAGAGCTTGTGATGTTTGGTAGTACGCGCTAAAAACAATACTGCTCCGATTAGAATGACTTTTTCTGTGTGAGAAAGTCTATTTATCGAGACAGCTATGTACTATTAAACTACGACTAACAGATGCCGAGTAAGTGTGTAACGCGGATAAAACCGCGGGACGTTACTTCTTATATATACGAGTAAATGTAGAAGAAAAATATTGTAAATACTAAATACATTCTGATTTGTGAGGCAAAATGCTCCAGGTTCTGACATAGGCTCATCCGCTTAGTGATGTGACTCGAGTAGGAATTTGCGACTCGAGTCACTCGAGTAAGATTGTTCGCTCACTCGAGTTATACTCGAGTAAAAACATGACTCGAGTCTCATCCGCTAGCATCCCTGAACATAGGGTTGTCACAAATCCTTACACAATGAATGTTGGCTGAGCTTCTTCCTGTTGGGAAAGACAGGTAGAGACCTGACCCATGAATTTGTCACAGGACCCAGCCTTATATTTAACCTCATTAATTATTTATGCTAAGAGGTAGTGCCACACTGCATGCTTGCATGCAGTCGAATTGGGCCGGCACGACTAGGGAGGTACCTCTCGCTTACACGAGACTGGCGTAAAGTGACAGCTGTGCTGTCGCGTTTCGTGCGGTGTGTAAGTAGCCGGTGGCCCATTGAGGTGGGAGGAGAAAGGAGGGCAGCGCATCTGTATAGCCTCTATGTGAATGTTTGTGGGCGTCGGTAGTCATGAAAACGGCTCCGGCAGCTCGTTTGCCCTCCTATATCATAAAAAAAAATATAAAAAAAAATAGTTGCGCTGGAGGAGCTCATCCGAATTCTCATACCGCCTCATCACCATCAGCCCGAGACCGTCCACTGCTGGAGGCCTTCTCTATAAAGCGCCAATGATCACGATCACGAGCTCTCCGCCTCCTTAACCAAGTCACCAGTCCACCGGGATGGAGGTCATCCAACAATCCGTCTTCCGGTGAGGGGCCACTCGAGAACCTTCCATCCCCGCCGGTTATCAGTTCTGCGTGCTACGTGGGCTGCCCATTGCCACTTCAGTTTTCTGACTCTCAGAGCTATGTCGGTTGTCCTTGTTCTCATGCGGATCTTCGATTGTCTCATCCAACAAGAATTGTAAACTTAACAGTCATGTATTGTTACACATTCAAGCAAAACAATCAACGGTTGTTTTATATTTGATACAAACGTGTTTTATAATATACAACAACATAAATTCCGACAAATAAATGTTTTCGCTGAGGTCATTGAGTATTTAACCAACTGGAGACGCCGGCGCCGGGGACGCCAACGCCTGTAGCATAAAAGTCTGCCAAATTCGTTAGGGGCCCCGGTAGACACTGAACACTAATGCAATTCGGCTATAATATTATACACGCACACAAAAGTAAGTTTTAGTAAGAGGTAGTGCCACACTGCATGCTTGCATGCAGTCGAATTGGGCCG
>LUGF01045183.1:17407-27471 GCA_001625245.1 Calycopis cecrops
CGGGGAACCGGGATTGTTTACACGAATTAGTAATTAGATTTACAAAAGTGTTTAGAATACAGCTGATAACACATTTATTACTTAACTAGCGGACGTCAGTAATTCCGTTTACGTGAATTCGTATTTTTACTGCAGTCGGTTAAAAAGTAGTCAATAGCCTTCCTCGCTAAATAAACTAACTAAAACAGAAATAATATTTCACATCGGACCAAAAACAAATTTTATTATTAGTATAAATAACGTCAGACGGATAAACATTATTTAAATTGTACAGTATTATTTCTGGTAATTTGAGTATTAAGCTAACCTTTTGTTAGCAATGATCAATTTTAAAATTAAAATACTTCACGTATAGAAAACACAGCAAGTGCTTTCAGTCACACAACGTGTGCGTATGTGTGCTAACGACGTGCTCCTGCAGTATTCAGATCCTGCCACGTGATTCCTATGCTTTCAAATAAAGTAGATAATTATAAATTTGTAAATTCAGATGAAGTACACGATGGAGATTAAAGTTTCAATGAAACGCTAGCCTCAGTGATTGAACTGATTTGGGGACAACAATTATTGGCGACGCGGCGTTAAACCTCTCCTAAACCTATCTTTAAATGCTTAATTAATCAGCGTAAGAAAATATCAAGATTCGGTGACCAAACCTTGGTAGTAAAAGTCTTTGTATTGTCCAGACTCATCATGTGTACTCACTATACAGTGGTACAGCTTAATGTAAAAGAGAGGCTTCACAAGTGAAAGTATACGGTCGTTTCACCATGTGTATATTTATACATAATAATATGAAGTTGATCAATATTGTAAGGAAAATTAGAAGGATATATCTTGCCTAGTGTAGTACAGATATATTCTGTATATCTTATAAAATATGCATCTAATTTATAATTCATTTGTGTGCCATGTTATATCACATTTACTGTATAATTTAATTTAAAATGGACACTTAAAAGTGAATAGAAATGAAATGGAGTAATAAAACTGTCGCTGGCTGCAAAAAACTTGTATAATTCTGTGGCTTCTCTTAACTCAGCGGCTGCTGCGTGCAGCTCGTGTGGACGATAAGTTAATAGCGGCGACTTCCGCTGCGGCCGCCATTCCGTGATTCCGCCGCGACGCCATATCTTGACCTCTGTGCGAGTCTTTTATTGCATTTATTCCTATATTTTTCTCTCATGGCTCGTTAACTATGTGATATATATATAAAATATAGTAAGCATTATGTTATGTTGCCAAATTATACTGCAGTGAATCCAGAGGCAGGCATTATGGGAATTGTAACAGGCTGTCGCTGAGCAGCAGCGGGCTATCGGGATGAAGATTATTATGATAATTAATTTTCGATGTTCGTTTTCACAGCAATAACTACCAATATATATGTTTAATCACAAACAGAATTAAAAGTTACATAGAATACCTCCATATATGGAATCTATCTATATATTATGTAAAACTCAAATGTGACTGACTGAGATAGTGATGTACAACGCACAGCCCAAACCACTGAACGGATCGGACTGAAATTTGGAGTGTAGGCATTATTATTATTATTAGAAATTAAATGCGCGTGGAACCGCGCATAATATGATATAATTAAATTGTAGGTACCGTACGATTATATTCATCATGGTCATCTTCTCTTTTTTTAATACCTTGAACGATCTCACACCACTAGGATCTATTCTAGTTATTGAAGGCATATAGGTTTATCGATGACCTTATTTACCGAATCTGACGAGATCGAGGGAAATCGCAAGCACAGGATGCTTCTTAAGGAGTATAGGAAGTACTTCCTATACTCCTTAAGAAGCATCCTGATGATCCATGATACCACCTTAAAAGAAATGGTTTTCCTATCGCGTTTTGTGCGGTTTGTGAGTGGCAAACCGGCAATGAATCATGCGAATGTCAATGTAGGCACATCAGTAGTCGACAAGTGACTTTGATTTTTGACCCCCAATGCCTTAGAAAAAATAAAGAATATATATTGACTTGAAATGACCCTAATTCCGAAAAAATATCCTTTTTTAATCGAGTTAGGCTCTACATATAAAAAAATAATATATGTAGTGCACAACAGAGAAAGGTACAATACAGCAAATAAAATACACACCTTGTAATTTATAAAGATAATAACTTAATGTTGTTGGCAAATATTTATTTAATCAATTAAAATATGTTCAATGTCACTCATTCGAATTTATTGAACCTGATGATACTGACTAAATTCGAACCCGAGACTGCTAGCCACCGGTACTATGTACTGCACCACCGCATCTAACTGCCGTTTAATTTTTCAACTCAATGTTTGCTAAATAAACTGCTTTCAATCAATACAAACGCATTGATTGCCGATCTCTAATTCACAGTATATTTGAACAAATTGAGTGGTATTGATATTCTAATTCTGGTTTAGCTGGTAAAAGCTTGCAAAGCATTGACCTAGTAACATGTTTTATCAATGTATAAAACACATACCGCGCTTAGGTACTTAATTATTATTGCAAAAAATAATCTTCTTATCAATTAGCGGATATATATTTTGTTTTTTGAATAGGGGTACTTAAAAAAATTACATTTCTTATATTAAGGGTTTGTTTAAAATGAGTCAAAACAAGAAAAAAAACCGAAATAAAAACTGGTTTTCATTTGTATAAAATAATGTTTAAACAATTGCACACTGTTACCGCTAGGGAATATGTGAATATGAGTAGTGGGTCTTTTGTAGAGCAAGATACAAGATAATACAAGCAGTTTTCTCACAACAGTGTAAATACAACCAGGACTAGATATCTAATAAGTGTAACAACTAAGTGTCTCATTAGATACTAATTACCTACATGCCGCCCGGGAGGCGCCCTACAGCGCATTACTGTTGAACTCGTGAATTAAATTCTATTTACAATTGGCGATTGCGTATCAACTATTCCATCGGATCGCACTCAATAGCTCGTGGCAATTGAGTTCTATTGATACTGTATTCATTACAAAATGATACACATTTAGATTACGTACAGTTAAACATAAATGCCCTCTGCACTTATAGAGAGGGGGCAGGTTGTGATAATAATCGTTTCTGAAATATCTACTCTTCAACCACTATCGGGATGCATTTACGGGAACATGGTCGACCATAGACTTATCTAGACTCGCAACTTGACGAGTCTCGCTAACTTATGGCGTCAGTATATGACCTTACACAAAGCATACGAGTAAATGTGAAATAAAGTACTGACTTGATATATTTATAAAACTACATCAAAGAAAATTTCGCATTATTTTCTTTTGTACACTGGGGGAACTCGTACGCACTAATTACAAATAGAAGGAATATTGCGTGGAGTTCAGTTAGATGTTAAATACGTTCTAAAAGAGTGTATTATCGACAAATATCTGAGGATTTTATAGTATAACAGTATTTTGAGTATTTTATATAAATATACATTATATTATGATACTTCATCCTTTACTATACTACTACTATAGACTATAACAACTTATGCTAACAGCAAGACATGCAAAAGTACAGTCATTTATTATATTATGAAGGGAAAACCACGGACGTTCCAGTTTGATCGGCCACAATAAGCAATACCAATTAATTTTCTTAATATCAGGTCCTTTTCAGTAATAATTGTGTTAGATTACTGATTAAATATTATATATTAGTATCGGTGGATACAAAACTTTTTTCTACACGCGTATCTACTATCAATACTCTATCTCTCTACCTACTATCTATTCATACCTCGATGCAGTTCCCAAAATAAATCATTAGTATTACATTTATTTTGTTTGCTTCGATATATAACAAGTTCCAGACATCAATTTTCAAACAAAATATTATGAGATCGCAATTCCTTTCACATCGCAAGTTAGCAATCAAGACGAGACGAGATCTGTTCGTGTTTAGAATGCACCCGGCAGCCCGGGCGCTGCAGACTTGCAGAGTGCCGCGTGCCAACTGAGTGAGCCAAGAGAGAGCCAAGTGCGGGCTTGAAGATACTTGAGCTAAATATTGTTAGCTCCACGGAGCCAGCTGAAACTAAAGACCTATCTCCTTAACGATTCTTATTTATTTCGAGTGTGCTTATAGACTGAGAAATTTATTGTTCTTGGGTTTGACTGCGAGAAATCTGGCTAATATTGTAAAAATGATTGTAAGAGTAATTCATTATTTAATTATAATTATTTAAAAGGAGAACACTATTTATGTTATAATTTAACTACACAAACATGTTAGCTTGGAGAAATCTACATATAAACTTAATAAATCCTACTTAGTAGTTAGAGTTTTTCGGTAATTTGCCTTCTGTTTCTTTATTTTGTATACGTAAATTATTACTTACTTGAACTCCTTGCAGTAGCCTGCTGATGTTGAGAGCGTGTTTGTGACATATAAATTATTGATCGAATGTAACACCAAACCTCTACTCTTTGTTTTATGTCTGTATTCAAGAGAAGTTTAAGAGTAAAATATCGGAATAAGCTTTTTGTTTAGGTCATTTTTTGTGCAAGTCCCTATGCATCTGAGTTAGCGTCATGCTTAAACTTTCAATAAAAATTCTTTTCACCCTGCGAAGCCGCTTGTTAAACACAACGGCGGGGTAAAACATCCACATTCATATGACCTATCAATGAGATATTTAGCGTGGTAAAAGATAGCAAAGTTGGATTATTATGTTGGCCTGGTTTTTAATACTTTTCTATCCTTGGCAAGTTGTAGTCTAGTTAGATGACGTAAAAGAAGTTCTTATTCCGTATCTGTTGGTATGTTGCTTTCGTAAACTGAAATTAACTACAGAAAGTAAGTTCGTAACACTACAGGTAGTGCCGTTGTCTCAGCAAGCATATGTCGTGAGCTAGCTGGGAATGTGGCGTCACTCGCAGAATGAGTACGAAGTTAGAAGTGCGCAGGTTGAAAGTTGGAGCGAATCAAAACTGAGCCGAGTGAAATGAAATAAGCGAGCACAGAACTGAATCAAATTACTTTTTTGTTAACTTCATGTGGAAATGTAAATGTCATGCGGCGAGTTTTGTTAAGAAAGAATATGTAATACGTATGTATGAGTATTAAGATAGAAAAAGTAGAATTTTATTCAGAGCGCTGAAATTTTAAGTTGATGAATATTCTGAATGAATTTTTAAATATATTTTTTTAAGAATATCATCAAAAGTAGAAAGTATTAAAAAGGTTAATAAGGAGATCTTCAATAAGTCTATATATTTTTGATAAAAATATTATCTTTTTGTGTACAAACAGAAAATTATTCAAATTCCTATAAGCTTTTGTAGAACAAAGTAGCTTTCACAAGAGTTTAAGCTCCCACTAAAGCTCAACCGCAGAGCTTTTAACACATAATAATTACACACCGAGCCCGTATCTAGCTCTGCCAGTTTTGTTGAACGCCATTATTTCATTAGCTGAAACAACCTCGTGCTTCTATTGTGTAAGTAAGTTATTGAAATGTAATTTGTGTTTTAAAAACAAATTTGTGTAGTTGTTCATTTTACCTACTGGAGGTTTTATAGTACCTGTGTACATTACGATTGCCGACCTTAAATTAGGACATGCTCGTGTTAGGACTGTTTCACACTTTGACCAGTGCGATGGCAGGTGTATATTCTTTTTATGATGTAGGAGGGCAAACGAGTAGTCGGATCCATTATCATGACTACCAACGCCCATAGACATCCGAATAGAGGCTATACAGATGCGCTGCCTTCGTTTCTCCTCCCACCTCTATGGGCCATGTTTAGTGTTCATTAAAAGCCGCAAGTGAATAGTGGAAGTGATAAGCGAGTTGTGTCCAATACCATTTAGCTTTTTCGTTTATTACAATTGACTTCTAGGAAATAAATTAATGTCATGCAACAGGTGAGTGAGGGGAAGAGCGGAAACGCAGGACGAGTCTTTTCGCAAAAAAATAGATCACGCTTCTAATCAGTCTACTAAACAGGTTACTTATCACTTGCACTAATCAGTTGTTGTCCACACGTGTTTTCTACTAAACACCTGCACTCACAACTCTACAGATGGGGTTTATGGTCTCCCTTTGTTCGTTTCTTAGAAAGAGAAACCTTCGCCTTCGCTAGAAGCTGCAACACGTCAATAACTACAGGCTGTTATAATGAAGCGAATGCAGTCCTAAGTAGAGTCCCCAGATTCGGCGGCGATGCAGCAACGGTATTATCTCTTACTTAAAAATATTAAGCTACAAAATGCATGTTCCTATCCAGAAGTGAAAATGGAAGTAGGACAACTCTGACAGATCTTGACAGCTGATGGCTAAGTTGCATCTTTACTGGTTATCCACAGCTCTCTACCTACGGTGATATGCTTGTAGCTGTCACTAGCCTAGTCATGGTCGTAATGTCAAACATCCCGTTCTCCTTTCATCTGTACCTCACCACAGACATCATCTATGGTATGAGTATTGAGTATATAGTCTATGACTAAACATGGACAACACATTTATCATACAATTTATTACTTGTATTTATTCATTGTGTCCCAGCATCACATCAGTGAGTTATATGAATGAGTGCAATAGCGTACTTGTGATATACCTATATATGTGTTTGTGTATGTCATCTTTTTTGTTAGTGATTAATTTATCATAGAGATTGAAACATTAGTAGTGAGCACATTAGCGACACAATAGCAGCCTCAAAAACGCTGCCGTATGTTGTTGACACTGAGGAATACGTTCTCTCGCTGATGTCGTTCATAACTCTTATTTCTTGAATTATTTCGCGTTTCTGTAAAAGGGTTTGTAAGAGTAAGTTCCATTGATATTTTTTTGCAGAATATATCATAAGCATCATCAGATCAACACGGTTAGCGCTGGTTCGCCATCGAAGCCGCAGACAAACGTCCACAACTGATATTTGATACAATTGTAAATTCAAAGTGAAAGTATTCAATTCACAACAGAACTTTTTGGTTCAAACTGAAATTCCGGGATCTCGCGTCTCTGGTTGAACACGAAATAATAAAAATAACGAAATATATTATTGTGAAGCGACCAGTTATATGGTATATGGTGAGGTTTATGTGACGTGATCTATCGACATAAATTAATTATTATTACTTCAAAAGAGTTTATACAATATTGTTTGCCTTTCAAATTAAAGTTATTCCAAGTTATAAGATCTCAAACTCACAAGATTTATATATCAAAGACAATAAACATGTTTTTATTTCGTAGGTTATAAACACACGTACGAAAGAATTGCGTACCATAAAGGGGTGAATAGACGGAGATGACACGTGAAAATTGTCAGAGAAGATATTAATGACATGTCAGGCGAAGAAGCGTGACAAAAATACGGCAGGGTATGTTTGAAACTTCCAGTTGGGGTATATCTCGTCATATAGTATGACACGTTTGCTTCTAGACAGCCAATTGCATAGTTTAGATGTAAATATAATTTATAGTTTAAAGTGCAAGGAGTGACTAAAACATATTTTTGTGAAAAAATTATCAAAACATCGGCACAAGTGTATCAAAATACCATTTTTGGGAAGGTAGTTAAGCCCATTAATAACACCATGTTCTATAATACTAAATAAGTGTGGTCCTTTCAGCAAGACTCGGCGCTGGGTCATAAAGCTCGGCCCACGCAGTTTCAGTTTGAAGCAAACGCCTCGGACTTTATCAGAGCTAAAGACTGGCCGTCGTCTAGACCCGATGTTAATCCGTTGGATTATAATTTATGGTCAGTTTTTGAGAGTATAGCTTGCTCTAAACGCCATGATAATTTGAATTTCCTAAAACAACCCATAAGTTTGACAGTGAAGAATTTTCCTATGGAAAGAGTGCATGCTTCTTTTGATAACTGTCTTGTTCTGTTATTTTCATTTTAGACAGGGAATCATAGTGTATATCAGTTTGGTCACTGTAGCTGTTAATAACTTCGCAATAATTTGCTATAGGAGAATTGGCATCAGCTGCCGTTCTTCTTAGGGGTGGGTATAATGTGTGGCAGGCTTGCGAGGGACTCTTGTAAGGGCAGGAAAATTAAACATGCTGAATATAATATCTGAGCAGTCAACCTTATGTCATCATTTTACACACAAACAATGTGTCTAATCATTTGAATTTTAAAATAACTGAGCCTGTCGCTATATGATTTAATTTGTATATGAATTCGTCTGGAAAATGCCAAGTGCCACAAGAAACGCTTCTGTATACGTTCTAATCGCAAGTTGTGATTAGCGTAATGTGGCCGCCACACCACGCTACAGTACTCTAACAGGCTACGTACGTAACTCTTAAAGAGAATAACTTTAGTCTTCTCCTATTTAAATTGTTTACAGCTTCTGATTACAAAACCAGTAATAAATGTTATTTGCAATTAAAAAAATATTTTTTCTTTGTAACTGAACTTAGAGCCAGACTAGGTATAGTAGTATTTGTAATGATAATTATAACTTTGTCTAAAAAAAATAGTATAATATACTTTTAGATTTTGTTCGGCTCTAAGTCAAGTAATAATTAAAGTGGTAAAAAAATAAGTAAATTAATATATGGCGATATTAAAAATTATATGTTCAATAACGCTCAAAGCAGGGTATTCAAAAACCCAGTCTTTGAAGAATACTATATGATGTATTATAGCACTTATGTTTTAGTTTTCTGTATTATTGTATAGTCAATAAAACTATTTTCCAAACAGTTTTTTATTCCATCATTTAATATAAATAATATTATTGGTTTGAAGTTAAGTGGGACGTTAATTGCCTCAGGTACCTTAGATTGATGTTTTTCGATTGACTTCATTTTGCGTTCTTTTTTTTAACTTCTGTTTCTAACTAAAAAGGTTTTGATTAAATATTTGCAAAATCATTACCCATATAAAACTTTTTTTTTATGGTATAGGGGGCAAACGACCAGGTGGCTAGTCACTATCGCCGCCCATAGATATCCGCAAAACTAGGTGTCTTGCAGACGCGTTGCCGGCCTTTAAGGAAGAGGAATGCTCTTTTCTTGAAGATCCCTAAGTCGTATCGAATCGGAAATACCGAGGAAGGCAGCTGGTTCCATAGTACTGTTGTACGCGGTAAAAAATGGCGTTTATACCGCACAGTACTACATTTAGGAATATCGAGATGGTGGGCATGGAACTTTGAGTTCTGTCGCGATGTCCTATGATGGAATTCAGCTGCTGGTATTAAGCCGAACAATTCCTCGGAACACTCCCGATTGAAAATACGGTAAAAGATGCAGAGGGAACCGACATCTCTCCGTAGGGCCAAAGGATCGAGCTGCCCGGAAATAACAGGGTCATCAACGATTCGAGTCGCTCTTCGTTGAATACTGTCAAATGGATCAAGCTGATATTTCGGGGCCCCTGCCCAAAGGTGGGTGCAGTACTCCATGCGGGCGGATCTGCGTCTTGTAGAGTTGCAGTCGGTGGGCTGGTGTGAAGTACTGCTTAGCCCTACTGAGTATACCCATCTTCTTTGAGGCAAGTTTAGCCTATGATTCCAAATGACCGCGGAACTGAACGTTGCTCGATATGTTGACTCCTAGTATTCCGATGCTAGCAGTGGCCTTCAGGGGAGTGTTTTCAAAGCGAGGAGATACGACAAAGGGTGACTTTTTGGCGGTAAACGCGCAAACTTGTGTCTTCTGGGGGTTAAAGTGGACTAAATTTAGTCGACCCCATTCCGAGACTTTGGACAATAAAGCCTCGACTTCAGACAGAAGTTTATTCCGATACTCGGTGACATATTCCCGGGAAATATTGGAGCGGCCAGTATATAAAGCATCTCCGGTGCTGTCATCTGCATAACACTGAAGGCCACTAGTTTGCAGCATGTCATTTATGTGCAGGAGAAACAGCGTACGAGAGAGAATACAGCCTTGGGGAACACCAGCATTGACAGGTTGAAGATTGGAGCATGCACCGTCGACAACGACTTTGATGCTGCGATCTGTCAAAAAAACTGGTGATCCAATCGCATAATTTCCCAGGAAGCCCGTATGAAGAAAGCTTTGAATGGAGCGCTCTGTGCCATACCCGATCAAAGGCCTTCGCTATATCCA
>LUGF01045183.1:54780-74182 GCA_001625245.1 Calycopis cecrops
AGTTTGGTTACCAATAGGAAACTTATCCAATCTCGCCATAGTTTTGTCAAAGAACTGTAACTTAGCTTTATTCAAGTGGATTCTCCTTTGGCCTTTGACACGTATCTGGCATGTGTGGGCAGCGAGCACGCTGCCGACGCGCGGAGAAGACGTGTAGCAGAATTGCAGCACGCTCAGGTATCTCGGCAACGCTCAGCGACTACTCGTCACGCCAGTTGCTCAGCAACATCAGCTAGTCATTCTCTGTAACATTTGAAATTGCTAGTATTAACTCTTTTGTTACATTTCTTTCAAATGTAATTAGGTACATAGGGGCTGTGTGATTTTTCGATCAATAATGTTGTTCTAGCCAATTTCGGCTACGGCGGCCTTTTATATAGACATACCATCTCTGCTCAGAACATGTTATAGTGCACAAGAGTGAGCGCAAAAACAGTGCATTCCCCATTCCCCCACTCTCACATTCCGATGGGAGGGCAGCCTGATACGACCGGAAAGAAATCAGGCGCAGGACCGACGGTTTAAATGTGCTCTCAGAGGCACGGGGTTAAACACAGACAACTACCTGACTCCTGACTTATTAGAAATTGAAAAATTCCAACAACAAGTTTTGGCCGACCCGGGATTCGAACCCGGGACCTCACGTCTATGGTTGAACACGCTTACCGCTAAACCACGAGGCAATCAAAATCCGATCAGTTATGTACGACGCGTATTTACAGGAATGATCTTACCAAAAAATTATCGTCAACGATCCGACCTTTAGTGGTAACCTGTACCAACGACCGACGCTGTAGAGGTGCTGTACACGCCAGCAGAGGCGCACCGCAGGCTCACAGCATATACTCGCACAGCACAGGCGTGCACAGCCCATGCCCGCGAGGCGCGCAGCTCGCCATCGATGCGCAGCTCGCCATCGATGCGCAGCTGAGGCCCGTGAGACACGCCGCTCAACATCGATGTGCAGCTGACGCCGCAGATTTCAATGACCAGTCTAGTGGCTCACGAACATGAAAAAGATAAAGACTGTATTAGAAACATGTTTCCAAGCAATGCTACGTTCGATAGGAACCGATCCAAGTTTCCAAGAATAAGGGAATAAACCATCACCTGTCCTCCCCAGAAGCGTAATTCCATACACCACGCAACTATTCAAAAGGTTACGTCCCTTTTTGCTGTATTACGCAGCTAGTATCATCAATCTAGAGAAATAGATTGGAGTCTAAATATTAACGTCTGAACAAGTAGATCCGCAGTTACACCAGAGGATAGTGATGACACCCACTTAATACTTAAATACTACTACTATAATAGAAACCAATTTGTACAGCCTTATAACCGAGTAGCGTCAATATTCGCATCCTAAATAACATTCCTTACCAATTTTATTTTAGTCTTACAAAATAACGTTTTTGCTATAGCAAAATTCCTTACACTGCATAACTTTTTGTTCCGGCGAAAAACATCGGTAGAGTGTCCTTTATACCGTTTTATTTTGATCAATAAATCGATATTCCAGTTTGCAAATACTAACGCAGGTAGGTGGAAAATCGTGAGTAGAGAAATATTTTATTAGTGTCAACTACCTACCTAAAAAAAAATTGTTTCCAACGTGTTTATGACACTGCAGTTAACTCATAAGCGCTAATTTTAAGAATACATCGTCACTACACGAACACTCTGCGGCTAATACATGGACCAAACCTTCCATAGGACCACACGTACTCCTCGCCAATTTCCACTTTACACAACATCTCTTCAGCACTATCCACACTCTTCACCACATTCCTACCGCCTACACCCATTAGCGATACAAAGTTTTCAAAACGCTTACAACAAATTTTTACCAATTCGTTCTCATTGGTAATTTTTAAAACGCTTATCACTAAAATTCTTAACATTACCGTTCTTATTTCTAAAACGCTTACCCCTAACATTCTTAACAATACCGTTCTTATTTTTAAATCGCTTACCACTAAAATTCTTAATAATACCGTTGAGCCATTTCTAAAACACTTACCCCTAAAATTCTTATCAATACCGTTCCTATTGTCTATTTCTAAAACGGTTACAACTAAAATCGTTAACAATACTCGTAATTAATGAGCACTCGGGCCGGAAATCAAAGTAAAATATTATTACTTACTTACGCTTACGTTGTGCATTTTTTTTTTTCAACCTACCGCTTTACGACTTACCGCTAAGTTTTTAATTTTCTTTTATACTTGCATTAACATGCTGCCGGTTTTATCCTTCATTAGGTTTGCTAGCGGTCAAATTATTAAGCGTGTGGCTACGCTATCCCGACTATATCGACTCCATTTGTACGACCATTGCTGAAATAAATCAAATAATCAATTATTGTGGCCACGCGATTCCAGGTTCTTTGCGATATCCAGATTATTCGCGACATCCAGGTTATTCGCGACATCCAGGTTATTCGCGACATCCAGGTTATTCGCGACATTCAGGTTATTCGCGACATCCTGGTTATTCGCTACATCCAGGTTATTCGCGACATCCAGATTATTCGCGACATCCAGATTATTCGCGACATCCAGATTATTTGCGACATACATGTGGGCTCAGTTCCTTTTGCATTTTGAATATTATTCGCCACAGTGCGGTATTAAAGTTATCGCCACGTGCTTTTTTTTTCCATTTGCTCGATTAGATCCCAGTTCTGATGTCGGGGTGACGGTGGACATAGGTTCCGTCTCTCGCTATAGTTCCTCCAGGCGTATCATCAGATATCTCATGTGGGCGTGCATGGGTAATCGAGCAGAATAACAACGAATACACTTTAAGCACTTTTTATTAACAATTACAATGTTACAGTACTGATGGCAAACTAACAATCGGAGTGAACCAACGGTCCCGTTTGGAAGGTTGTCACTGCTTGATAATTCGTAAAAGAATAGCTGCTCCTTGTTCATTTTAAAAACGAAGACTCTCCCCCTTCCAAACGATTCCGCTCACGTGACATCATGACGTCACGGCGTTCACCCATACAGTATTACAATAATCAATTGAGTGTCTTATTATCATTTAGTTGTATTGGACTACATTAAATAAATCAATTGAGTGTCTTCTTATCGACATTAAAAATAATCAATCGACTGTCTTATTATTATTTAGTTACAACATTAAAATAATTACTTGTGTCTTATTATCGTATGAATCAATTAAGTGTCTTATTATAATCTTTTAAGTTTCGTAATCGCCGACATATATATTAATATAATATAACCATGTAGTTGTAACTACTTTTTGTACGTTTGTGTACGTTTTAGTAAAAATTGCTTCCTCCGATTGAACCGCTGAGGACGTTACTTCCGACGAACTCAAACGAATCTCTCGTCAATTCTTCAATGGACGAATCAACTCAATAGTGTTGTTACTTCAGTGACTCGTCTCAGTCAAATAGTTGTGTAGAGTCACATGAGGCCGCCTCGCTCCGCTCTCGGGACGGAGCCGTCGAGTTCCTTTGTAGCTCACTCGGCTATCGTGAAATTTCAGCCGAGTGGAGAATGATTTTTCTTTGATATTTTTATTTTAGCTCTTATAATATGTTTACTGAACATCTATTCTTCGATAGTATATAGTAAGAGGTAGTGCGACTGCGATATTTTCATGTGTCACGCCAGAGTGAGGCCGCCCACGCCTTCTTGATAATATTGATTATGGCAAACCTGTACGGGTTGCTATTTGATACTTGTGCTATTTAACGTGAATTAGCTGTCACAAAGACTAACTGTTCAATATGTCCTGGTATAATACGAATTAAATCGTTAGGCCATCACTATCAAGTACCGTAAGGAGTAAATAATTGTGTTACGGATATAAGACAACGGAAATATATTAAACATTTAAAAAGTTTTATTTATTTAACATTGTTATTCATAATAAACAAGTACATATAAAACATAAGTTAACATAACATTATATGAACTGGGCGGGTTTCGAGCCTGCGTCCCCTGGCGCAACTCGCTCAATTACGCGAACTGTTTTACCGCTGAGCCAGCCGGTCGTTATCAAACTTATGACTAGTTTTACTACTCAGTTATGGAAATTTCAGCTCAATGCTGTTGATTCAGCTCTATATCAAAATGAGATATATTATATTGCAGGGTTAGGATATGAAAACGATTTTATCTACACTAATGTTGTAACATTCTACTTATGTTTCCAATACTTGACTTATAATGACTACTGTTATAGGTCAGACAACAAAAAACTCAATTTGACATTATGTTATATTATCCAAATCGATATCGTAAAATCTCATTATAACACTGTGTGAGAGCGAGAGGGAGAGAAAAATGGTGAGAGAGACGTATGTCAAAATCCTTAACAGCGCGCGCTCGCTCCTGATTGGCCCAGAGCGCTGCAGCTGCGCTCTCATTAGTTCAATGCCAGCTTGCGAAGGATTTGCGAGAAAGAGACAAAGCTCTACAAAAAAATGAAAGCAAAAACTGAACGCCACAGACGACGAATAATCTACTGTTTAGTAGAAATTTAAAAGTAAAGTCATGTGATTTTTTCACATTATATTTCAACATTGAAGCTAGTATTTTAACATTGAATTATAAAAAGTAAATATTTACGCGCCGCAATTTTTGCAATCAAATTAAAGTATTTAATAAAAATATTTATTTTCAAGAACATTTTAAATCGTCGGTCAAGCAGTCGTCGCCACGTCGGTCGGTCAAACAGTCGTCGCCTTGTCGGTCAAGCAGTCGTCGCCTCGTCGGTAAAACAGTCGTCGGTCGGACAATACACGTACCTACTTACGCGTGAATTTAATGTTTCGCAATGTTTGATTAATTGATTAATTGCATTAGTGAAGATAAATTAGTGTATGCAACTGCATATAACACGGGTATTAAAACACTCGTTAGGTACTATTTTGAAACTCGCGTGAACGCTCGTTTCAAAAAGTCAAACTCGTGTTTTAATACCCTTCTTTATATGACAGTTGCATAAACTACTATAATATGTATAATGTAATGTATTAAATATTATTTATGTCAAAGAGAAATTAAAATTAAATACCGACGAAGGCACAAACAGCATATTATATAAATTGAGACAGGAGGAGCGTTAGTTTTATACAAACGTAGATAATAGGTCGTTCGTATTTATATTATGTAAAATTGTACCACGAGAGTTTATTTTAATAAATCATTTTAATGAGTGCATCTGCGCCAATCTGTGTCGACGTAAAGTCAATATTCGGACGTTTATTACGTCCCTCCTACGTATATTATAATTTATCGCTTGTCATTCATTTTGAAACATTTCCGTTTCAAGAATCAATATAATAAATACAAAATCTCCAATATTTGTTACTCTTTCACGCAAAAATTATAAAACACATTTAGATGAAATTAAGCAACTTTTTAAAATTTATAGACATTTCGTCGCTTTTTATAAATTGCTTACGACGTTTTTT
Source organism: Calycopis cecrops (assembly GCA_001625245.1). Classification (NCBI taxonomy): domain Eukaryota; kingdom Metazoa; phylum Arthropoda; class Insecta; order Lepidoptera; family Lycaenidae; genus Calycopis; species Calycopis cecrops. The sequence continues at coordinate 60,236 of LUGF01045183.1, forward strand.
AGGATTTCTTACCCAAAAAGGTACACCTATACAGCCCTATATATGGCTCTATCTGATTTTACCGTAAATCTACACTGCTCTATCGTCTAACAAACTGCATTTCATGAAGCTTAAGTTACACATTTCAAGTTTCTGTTGCCTCTATAACAACAAATATTAGAATTTGGCAAACTGTAATTATATCACTGAAAAGAAGTTATATTTGCACTTCATTTCGTATAGAACTAATTTAGACGCCCGCAAATATAAGTTTGAAGTTTTATTCAAGTGAGAAGTTCTCCGGCGGCGGTCACCGGGTTGTTTGTGTGCACATCGAGCACAGAACCGTGTGGTGTAGTGCAGTTGGAGCGAACTCGTGCTCAAACAAGTGAGGAGCGACGGCCATATATAATTAAATAGAACTTGTCGGCCGGAGACGAGCACCGAGAAGTCTCTCTGTGTACGCGCACATGCACACATGCGCATATAACGCATGTTCACCGCTCTAACTTCGCCATTTCCGTCTTTATGAAGTTTTTCGCTGTTATGAAGTTTCAGTTGATACCAGTTAAGCTGCGTATCCACTATGCGCTCCAAGAGAGCGAACATTGGCGCGCGCTCCAAGAGCGCGAAATAGTTACCATTTTGGAACGCGCGCCATTGTGTTCGTCGCGGAACGCGGAGCGGTCCGTTCCGTCGGGTGTCGGTTTTTTACCACGCATCAATCTTGGCGCGCGCGCCAATTGAAACGGATGTTTTGTATTTTTTTGTGTTTGTTGCGCTCCCATTATGGATAATCAAAGGTGCCGTAAATTAACAAACCGAACACTGGAACACTTGCCACGCGCGCCATTCGCGCTTAGTTGATACAAATCGAATATTTGGAGCGTGTTCTGCGGAACGCACTCTTGGCGCGGGTGTTCATGGCACGCGCGCCAGGAGCGCATAGTCGATACTCAGCTTAATTGTAACTTTGATATGAATGGTGAAATGTAGCAGTGGTATATGAAGGTACTTGTCACGTGCAGGTTAGTTACATCTTCAGGTGGTAGAAGAGAAACTGAGAGTCCTGTTATATCCAAATGTTTGGGCACAGCGCTGGCGTGGGTTTATTAGACAGAACTTGGCTAAGTTATCTGATTTATTCAGATTTTAACATAGAAAAATACATTTTGCATCTTTCCGTCGTGATGGTTCGTGCCGAAGGAAGAAGATAAACTCACGGAAGCGGAAACGTCACTTTAATGTCACAGATTATACACATCAATCAATAGTTTGCCACTGTCACTTATCGCGTTTTAACGTTCGTCAACTAGATGGCGGTGATACGCATATCTGGCGTAAACACCATTGATGAATCACTGTACGAAAAAAAAATTTACCAAATTACTTAAGGACACCTCGGGCGGGTATACGCCACCTCTTACCTGATTTATCCATTTTTTATCGTATAGGGAGGCAAACGAGCAGTCTGAACCATTTTCATGACTACCGATGCCCATAGTTATCTGCATAGAGGCTACACGTATGCGCTTCCCTCCTCTCTCCTCTCACCTCCATGTGCCACCGGCTACTTGCTGCATGCTAGCATGCGGTGTGGCACTACCTCTTACTAAACCCAGATCTCTCACACACCGTTTATCACACGACGACGTAGTCGGTACTTCAATCCTGTTGCATGAGGCGAGGATCTTGCACGTCGCGCTGCTGGGTACATCGCCATAAACACCAAGGCAATTTCACCAAACGGGATTCAACATGAATTATTAATTTATTCATTGGAATGTGAGTGATTCACTTAGCTCGTGTATCTCCCGCTCACTCTCGAGCGATCACTTATTGATATTTCTACAATGTGGTGAGCGTGTGCGTGTGTGGGTAATATACATGTTACCGTTCTGTAGGTAATCTGATTAAAGTGGGATACCAGCATTGGGGACAGGAATGAATAAAGTGCAGATTAACAGGGGGTAATATAAAACAAATGAGCAGTCGGTACCTTATTATGACTACCGACGCCCGTAGATATTTACATGATTGTTATGCAGATGCGTTGCCGTCCTTTCCTCCTCCCCCTAATGGGCCATACACACCGCATGAAACGGTTTTAATTTAATTAAGCACTTACCCGCTAAATGACTCGGAAAGGGAACGTAACCGTATCACCTGGAGCCGGTCAGTATTCTTTGTATGAAACTTCATACTGCAACGCACACTAATGGAAAACATAACGTAATCGTATCGTCTTCGCTTTTCTGGGCGAGGCGTTTATGACCCGTTTCCGAGTTGATAAGTGTGCGGCGACCATTATGTAATTTGTGTTGCGTGTAGCGATACTAAGGAGATACTTCTGAAGCGGGGTTGTAGAGATCAAAGGCTGTTATTTATTATTTATTGTTACTTTATTTTATTATTATTCTACGACTGTGAAATTATTAAATTATAGAAGTACCATCGGCAGCATGAGCATTTCCATAACCACTGACCGCATAGTTGTCCTCCTTCTTTATCTACTAAAACTCTATACCTACCGTTCCGTATTATATCTCACTCCTAATTTACTCGACGTTTAAACTATGATCTACTGAGATCGTGTCGCTCGAACACACGACCATGATGATTACTTTCGCTCTCGCCACTTTTACTTTAAAAGCTTCCCTCGTGTAGCTCAACACTCTACAAACTCGCATTTAATTTCTATCAAAATAATTTATAATTCATTTCAGCGCATTAGTAATTAGGAAGTTTGTTCGGTTTTATAGTCGCCTTAACGCGATTGAAGTTATAAAGGTGAGGCTCTGTCATGTGCGGGGCGTCGTCAGCTAATTACTGACGTAATTACTTGTCTGACGGCGCGGGCGTCACCGTCTGTTACTTGGCTCAATCTTATCATATACTTTGAATGTTATACATTTTCTCACTAAGACTTAGCTGACTTAATATATAAAATACCCATTTAGGGGGTCGGGGAGTGTTTTAAGTTCATGCAGTCTGTGCGAAATTTACATTTTACATTTTTTTTATGACATATTCAACGACAAGTCCCAGCCATTTTCATGACTACCGACACCCAAAAATATCCGCATACAGGCGATACAGATGCGCTACCCTCCTTTCTCCTCCCACCTCCATGGGCCACTAAAATTCTATTAAAGGTGGTCCGGTAGTTTTGCGAAAACATTATATTATAATATCGTAAAATTATTTTTTATCCTTATAAATATTATACCAAAAATTCACACGAAATCAGCGTATTTTATTTCATCGAATTCGCTCGTTATAGTTGTTATTTCCAGGGTTACGTACAGCGGAAAATAATTCTCTCTCTTGAGCAATAAAAACGCTTATTGACATCAAAATTGCAGTAGGAATTGATTTACATCGCGTGTGGGTCCCAGCGGCCTCGAACCGCCCCTGAGGGCACGACGTTTAACTTCACACACTTCAAATTATAATAATCCCAAGTTCGGTGAAAATTACAACAAGGATAACCAAGCTTTTCATAAAATGATCCTTTGAAATTTCAAACACAACTCTGATGACGTATGACAGTGTAGACAAGACGAGTGACGTCCGCAGTCCGCTACAACACGGCGGCGGCTCGCTCTCGTTAGTGCAGGTTCCTGTCGGCGCTCGGTAGTGAATGGCGAGCTATATTTATGTTCGAGCAGGCGGCGAGTGCGAGCGCGCGGCCGGAACGGGAAGTCGTTAGCCTCCCGCGGAGGGAACAGTCCGGACCGACCGTTCGCGACCTCCCGCGGAAGCATCCGGGCAGCGACATCCTACTCTTATATAATTTGCTATAATCTTGATATGCAAATCGTCCAGTTCATTATCAAGATGAGAAAAAAAAACCTAATTATCTCCATGCAATTGTCTTACCCATATTTTGTTCCTGTGAGTAAAATATTCATTGGTTACGTCTAAAGTTCTACTACAATAAATGAGTAAAAGCACATAAAATGTTTGGAATACTTCAAATGAACATATTTTGGGGACATCTCGCAATGTTTCCGATAAAACAAGGGGAGATGAGTTATATTTGGCAACAAAATATAATTCAATATCGTGTGTGTGTGTTGCAAATACAATTGTATATGTTTGTTCTCTGTAGGTGTGAGATGAGAGGAAGAGCGCGGGTCGCTCATCAGTGAGGGACGTGGATTGAATGACAAGCAGGACTTTACAGTCTATTATAATATCTACGTATATATGTACCTAGGAGATCTAGTCACCTAGTCACATCACCTCACCTAATATGAATGCGAAAGTTTGTATGTTTGTTTATTTATTTGTTTGTTTGTTTGTTACTCCTTCACGCAAAACTGCTGAGCCGATTTTTATAAAATTTTGTACACACAATATACACAGAGTAACTAGGATTAAGCGATAGAATACTTTTTATCCAGAAAAAATCTTATTATGGAATGCCATGTGATGACTTTCTATACGCAAGTGAAACCGCGGGGCGCAGCTAGTGTTTTATAAATTCATATTTTTCAAATTTGTTGCAAAATTGTTTGCAATTGTTGTACACATATAGTTGTATGCCATATGTCGAAATTCGCTTTAGGATGTTGTTATATGTATATCTGAAGCTTATTGTCAATAGCTAATTCAGAGTTATGTTAATAAAAGGAGTTGGTCATTAACTAATCAATGTCTTTAAACTTTTTAATAAATACCAATGTTTTGTTAATCGACGATCTCCGAGTGAAACGTAGGATGATGATCTCCGTGAAGAAGTGATGCGTTCTGGTGTTCGGGGACCGGGTCAGCAATCTAGAGCAATATTAAATGAGATCTACATATGTACATGCCTTGCTGAACTGATACGAACTAGTGAAGGCGATACGAGATAAGGAAAGAGAAACTGGTTGTGAAGTTCGTCGCACACTACAGCCAACCTGCAACAAACGATAACCTATTATTGACTGATATCAGACTTCAGTTTCATCCTACCCGGTAATAAAAGTCCCGTCACGAAAAATAATAAAAGTTAAAATTTTAAAATCTTCTAGACTTTCACTAAAATGTGTTAATATACTGGCGCATTATAATGGCTGCCGACCTGTTCTTGTTCTACTAATTTGTTATACAAACTTGCATAAAATGTTATAGGCAGAAGTTATAACATATGATAGTATACCCTGAGCCCCAGTCACGTCAAATTGCGAATATAAAATCTACAGACAAGGGTTTACTTCACAAAGCCGGTTATTAAAATAGCACGTTACATGAAAATAATGAGAAATACAATGAATATTATTACAAAAGCCAGTCACACAAGGAATATTTTTTATATCAGTAATTGATGTGGCCTTTGTTGGCGTGACGATTATGTCGGTGATTGTACTCCATCTGTAAGTTAGTAGTAGTAGTAGTAGGAGTAGTTATAATAGTAGTAGTAGTAGTAGTTCCGCGCCCATTTCTGGAACGACTTAATTTATGACAATTTAACAAATTTACTGATGTGGTAGTCTGATAGATACTTACGGTAAGACTGACCTGGTAGACTGGTGGACACCTGGGGCTCGAGTGCGGCTCGTGCAGCTGCTTCCGCCAGCCTAGCGCACGCCGCGGCTTGGGGTAGGTTAGGTAAGGTATTAAAAAATCGGGTAGGGATACTACTACAAATACATTTTAGAGATGGTTTCGTATTTTGTGGTGTCTGTCGGACTACCACGTCAGTTACAGAGGGTTAAAACATGAAGTGATTCCTAAACACTTATTCTAAGAAATTAAAACTAAAAAATATTTTAACAATATCTTGTATACGAGGCATCACAATTATTTTTTTATTTTATTTCCTTCCGTTTGGTTTCTTACGTTTACGTTACCAAAGGCAAGGGATATCGCGTTTTTATATGTTTTTTTTAAATCATAACAAATATAATGGGCGATGTCCCACGTAACTCATTCAAGTAGTTTGTACTTCTAACAACCTCGTTTAAAAATTATAAACGTACAACTGTATGGTATATGTATGGATAAGTGATCTGTTGTATGATCTAGTCGGCACACATCAATAACAATGTTTATATATACAAGGTAACTACTATACCTTGTGATAGATGACTTTATATAATTATGTTTTAGGGCGTTTTTAGGTAAACAAGCAGTAATATATTTTAAGAGTTAGTATGAGGACCAAGATGCCGGTATAACAACTATGCAGTCTCAAAAAGTCTGAGGCATGGACTTGACATGATGTAGTGGTGACGTGGCGCTGTCCCGCCACCACCCGCCACTGGTGACCACACACCCACACTCATTGTTTCTTACAGTATTGGATTGGTATTGTTTCTTACAGTATTGACGACCAGGCTGGCGCAGTGGTACAGGACTCGGATAAGTTGTAGTCGCGGGTTCGAATCCCGCCTAGGTCATGGTTGTTTATCTATGTATTATATGTATATTCTATAATAAAAATCTTAAATACATAATATTTCTTAAATTTATAAAAACATATTAAATATATTTCCGTTGTCTAGTACCCGTAACACAAGTCCTTACGGTACTTAGCACGGGGCTAGACTAACGTGGTGTGTAAAGTCCACAAATATTATTATTATTATTTGTAAAATACTGCCCAATGGGATTGATTAGACATGAGTGAACCTCGGGGTACTGTTCGTAAAAATATAGAACGAATCAATATTAAATCTGAATAATTAATAAACGATCCTCGTGAAGTACACTACACTCACGAGAGTACCGCGGGGACCGCAAAATACACATGAATGTTAAATGAACCACCGGATGCCCGTCGGTCCGGCGGCCGCCTTGTCACCGCTCCATTTGGCACTTCACACAAACATAACGCTCCGTGGAACCCGTTTTATTTCTACGCAAATACAATAATCATACAAATCAACTTATTGTACCAGTGTACAATACTGGAACTTGTAGGTATGCTCGTAGGTCAAGAAGCTTGAGCATATAATTTAATAAGCCCTTATCTCCGTGTCCGTCGTCCTTCTAAGTAGGATGTAGGTAAATGATCTTAATATAAGAGTCTACTACACACGTATTAATAATCAATGGCCGATGAACTTTTTTTATTAAAAGTTTGTCATTAACATTAAAAATATATCACAGGTAAAATATTTTGTGTGATATACGTATTGTACGCCATGTATATTTTTACGCAATGTATTTATCATTGTCAATTTTAAAATTCATACAATTACATATGCAAACCTGCACGTAACGTTACACGGTAATATAAAACCTCACTACGTGCGTTGTAACAAACGATAACAAAATAACATTAAATATGTTGCTCATTTTCCTGTGTTATACACACATATTATTCACATATTCACGAGCACTATTCACGTCATGTAATGCACGAGTTACATTTTTAAGTATCGCTGTAGTGGTAATTAGCCGGCAGATGGAGGCAGCGGGGCGCGCTGCCGCCGGCCGCGCGGAAACCGCCGCGTCGCTTGTTCGGGCTCGCATATTGGGACCAACTATCTATATTATGAGCCTGACGTGCTATTGTTTCGCGCAGTCAACGATCAATTATGAATTGATTGAAATAAACGAGATGGGGTTTTTTATAGAATAAGGGTCAAACGAGCAAGTGCTTTGCTGGCGCGTTGCCGGCCTTCTAAATAAGAGTAAGCTGTTTTCTTAAAGAACCCAGGGTTAATAAGAGACTAAAGCTTCATAAAATGCAAGTATAATATACTTACTATTAGGATTTTTAAATAACAAGCATTATTCAATTGTATTTTCCCATTAAAATAGTAAAGTATTTTGTTGCTATTAATTAGATTGAAATACAACTGATTTACTTTTTGGAGTATGTTTCGGAATAGGATATTGGAACAGCTATTTGGAAACCACTGGTGCTCTTTTAATTTAGTTAACTACTAAAATTATAATTGCAATATACATATTATAAAATATATTGGCATTTCTTGAAGGTAAGACGTTTCTTTCACTGAAATAGGTACACGATATTATTAAGACTTTATGGTAGTCCTATTTAAAATTAAATATACAGTCTAGTCTTCCATACTAGTATCCATATACTATATACCAGTAATATGTAGTCTAGTGTTGTATGTGCTCTAGTTGATACCTGATGCCGACCCACTACCCGAGTGACGTCACCAGCTCTTTGTTTTGTGAACAACAATCTCGGCAGTGCGACATTGCACGCGGTGCGACAGCTACCAGCCCGCCGCGTCATTTGATTCTGATGGTGGTTTCTTGCCTTTCGGTGCCTAGTTTTTCATGTTCATGTTAAATACCATGGAACCGTGGTATCCATGAAACTTAGAGAAATGTCATGTCTATCAATATTATAATTTATGGACGTGATAACTTACCTACTATGTTAAGATATTTTCCATTTAAACATTTTATAAACACAGCTACGTATAAACGACAAGATGACTAGATAAAAACAATTGTAATATATGATAGATACTGTCTGAAACTCTGAATAAAGAACAAGTGAAGAAGTTCAAGTATTTTATAATTTTTACATAAAGGCAAATTGAAAATATCTATTTTATAAATTATGGATAAAAACTCAATTAAAATTATTAGCGGAACGTGCTAAGTTGAAGTTGATAATTAAAAAAGTTGTCCGTCAAACTGAGCGGTGCAATTACTTCAGCTTATTAAACGATGTTTATTAATTTGAACATTAAAAAAGTGTTCCAATAAGGAAATGAGTGCCTACTTCGGTTCCCACCCGATGGGTCCAATCATACATCATTCTCAACAGTGTAGAGGTATTAAAATGTAGATGTACATTTTTATACTGTGTCCAACCTACACCAGGGCATTTCTCATTTATCGCAAAGTTCGACAATATTTTTTTGTATAGAATTGGGTTTCAAGCAAACGATTTTTATCCCAAACAGCTTGCGAATATTTCGCGTCGGTTTATTTGCTGCTCTTGTTTTTCGCTTCTTTGTAAAAGATTTTTATACGGCGGATAAATATTGCTCTATATTCTACGGTGATGTATTATATGATTATCTTTTATGATTTTGCATTATCATTGTAAGTATTTAACATATATGTTGAAGTATATAAGTCGGGTGGTGGTGGTACAAGCAACTCTGGTTGTTTATTATAATAATAGGTACTTCTGCAGTGTCCCAGACTGGTATAATCGATGGTGTTGAGTTTCTATTGCAATGAAATCGAGCGTTTGGAGTCTTTCGAATAAGTCTTTTTAGTAAGAGGCAGTGCCACACTGCATGCTTGCATGCAGCCGAATTAGGCCGGCACGACCGAGGAGGTACCTCTCGCTTACACGAGACCGGCGTAAAGTGACAGGGAGGTGGGGGTAGAAAGTAGTGCAGCATATTTGTATAGCCTCTATGCAGATGTCAGTCATGAAAATGACTCCGACTGCTTTTTTGCCCTTCCCCCTATGACCTATGTATTACATTTTTTTTTTTATATTGGGGGATTTTTTTTGGTAATACGGGGAAATGCCTTTACGTACGCTACCCAGGAGCCCGGGAGGCTCAACCGGGTACAGTGCGCAAACAGAGATGCACTGCCGACTTAACCCTCGCATGTGCCTTCTGCCGCTTTTATTTGAGGATCCCGGATGCAAGCAACAACATCCCGCCAACAACAGGCTGGCCACGGCGAAGAGGCCAGACTTGTCCTCCTTGGAGACTGTCCGGCTGCCTTTGAACAATCCCTACTCCGTTGGAACCGTGCAATCAATGGGGTCAGGTACCCAACCCGACCCCTGGTCCTAGTGCTCTAACGGAGCATGCCACGCCGATTGTCCCAATCCTCGCCCCAATCTGCTGATTCAGAGGGACGGGTGGAGGATCTCCCAGCTGAGCTGCTCTGAGTCTGACGTCTCCTTCCAAGTTTTTCCGGTTTGGTTAGCCCTGTCCGACATAGCCTTGGGGATCACAGAGGCACGCAAGCCCCCCCGCCACGACAAGGTGACAGCACTTCCGGGACGACCTATGTATCACACTGGTCTGATGCATCTTCAATGATGTTCTCATTTTCCAGCATCTAAATGTATACGAGGTGAAAAAAGTAATTGTAAAAAGTTTTTAAGTAAAAACTCTCTAGTTACGCTTTATGATTTCGACCAGTAAATTTACGTGTAAGATAACAAGTCGCGTGTGCGGGCGCAATTTTAGCAACTGCTTTAGCTGAAAAGTAAATTAACTCACGCTAGCATTCCTCATCATCAACGCTACCATGTCTACAGTTGGAAGACATAAATAAATGAGCTTCTTTATTTCGAGCAACTGAATATTCTGTACCTTTTAGCAGGTTCACACTTTTACACAAACTTGGAATATTTTCTAATTTTGCTGGCTTAAACCAAAATGTGTATGCAAAAGATGCAGTCTAAGATAAGAATAAGGTTATGAAAACCAAAAAAAATGATGACGTTTCACTTGTAATTTGTTCAAGACACACCAGGTTCGTTTATTCCTGTCTAAATAAATATATAATTATATATAAATATCTATAGTTTCAAGTCACACGTCCTTAGTTTTGTGGTATAAATTATTTGCAGTAAGATGTAAATAAATTTTACCTTTTTTATGTGATCCACCAACAAAGAGTCAGAGTGTGTAAATAATAATGAGATGACGGTAATAAGATTTATTTCGTAAAACAGATCAATTGAGTTATCAAATAGCTATTGATGACAACTACAACAACGCACATGAAAAATATCACAGTTATCAATTTGTCGGAAAACAATATAGGAAAATCAAAAGCTTTAAACGTGAGAAACATTTGATTTTTTTATATGACACTAATTTGATGGCATACAAAAGAAATACTATTTGATTTTTATTCCAATAAAATAGACTCACTGAAACTGTTCTGAAATGAATATTGTGCCATAAAAATACTTAGGCCATCGACATATTGCGCTGCGTTTTGCTACGTTATGGTATTCCAAAGGATTTTACTTATACCAAACCAAACGTTAAATTTAAATTATTGAATCACCAAAAACAAAAAACAATAATTTTTAGGTGGTTAAAAGGATACAATACAAATATTATCACAATTTTAGTTTATGAAATCAAAGGACATAACATTCAATTGGATTATAGCCGAAGTAACACGAGTAGTTTTTGTTTTTCATAATATAATACTAATTAACGAAAGCTAGAATATTCATTGTTTGGGAACCGTGTAGATGTGTTGTTACACATACATGTACACAGAAATAAATGAATGTATTTTAAACGAATGTATTATTGAGTCACTTGTAGTATAAATGTCTTTAAAATGACAGGATGTAAGCCGATTGATTTATATCACGTCTACTGTATATAGCTAATATTATTATACTTCGTGTTTAACCGATGTTTCCGTCACTTCACAAAAGTGGCTGACAGGATGTTGATATTCATATATCACAGTATAATTAAGTTTGTGTATAATAGTCGAAGTATTATATTTAAATTGTATAACTGTTCAAAATTGTAGAGGTACGCAGCGGTTTGCCGCTAGTCGGACGTCACCCTAATAACAGTATTGATTAAATTGACAGAGCTCTCTACCGACTCCGCTCCACTGAAATATTTTTCATTTATTTGTATTGGATTTGTTTTTAGACAAACAATGAATACACTGAACTTATTTATGGTCTTTTGTCGCAATATTTTGTGTCGTTCAAAATTGAGCTTTTATTTTACAATACGTTTATTTGGTTGGTTCCGTTTGATAAAGATATGATGTGACTTCGGACATTTTACAATTATTACCTTAAGGACTTCTAAAATCTTATTTTTATTCTATTCAATAACAATTATTGTTATTAAAATATTATATTCTTTGATTTTGTGGATGTTAATAATAATCACGTATTATTTTTTTCTTGTTTTACTGTCACCATTTCAATAGAAGTTCATGATGATTTTAATGTAAGTAGACTGCTACAATGTTCTGCAATAATAACTTACGATAGAAAATAAAATTTTCACAATAAGAATAAAAGTAAGTCTAGTAAGAGGTAGTGCTATTCTACGTGGCAGGGGTATTGGCCTGACGCCTCCGCGAAGGTATCTCTCGTACACATGATACCGCCGTCAGGTGACACCTATGCTGTCGCGTTTCGTGTAGTTGCACTTGCGTAACAATCACGCGGATATCAAGGGTCCCCACAGCGCGTATACTAATAAATAAAACTGTATTGATAGTAATGTTTACTGTGCATGTAGAATATTAATGTTCATAGATCATAATATGCGTGTAAATCCTGGAATACTTCTTAAGCCGTGTCTAACATCTAGATGTCATTAAATCGATCTTTCCGTCTCCTTCTCTCCTGAATCTAGAACTTGAGAGAATCACGTAACAAAATATAAACCTCTCGATCGATGTAAAATTATTATCTACCACCATCCACCATGTTCCCGGCTGCTATTAAACCCCGATGGCCGGTTATCAAACTCCCGGCGCGTCCCGGATCTCGACGGGGAAACATTAATCTGCGACGTAACAAAATAAGCCCTCGTAATATGGCGGCAAGTGCTCTGTTTAATCGGTTTTCAGATCGAGGGACGGTTTTCCTTAAAACTAAAATCACGTGGGTAAAGGGAAGTTTTGGTGTTGTGTGAGGGTCTTACTATTTTTATTTAAGCTTTGTAAGAGTGTTGCTACATTTGGTCGGCAGAACCGGGGAAGTCGGTTTATATCGGAGTGAAATAACTGCTATCCTGTCGCAGTTGGTGCGGTTACGTGATAATATGTGCGGACTGCGGCGTGTAACGGTCTTTTTATTATAATATAAGGGGAAATGAGCCATTTACATAATCATAAACATATACACATCAATATACATAACAATACACATCCGCATAAAGGGTTTTAGATGCGTTGCCCTCCTTCCTCCTCTATCCTCCACAGGTCGCCGGCTACTTACACGCCGCACGAAACGCGACATCACATCTGTCTCTTTATGCCGGTGTCGTGTAAGTGAGAGGTACCTCCCCTGTCGTGCCGGCCCATCTCAGCTACATGCATGCAGCGTGGCACTTCCTTTTCCTGAAAATTGTTAGATAATTCGGGACACAACTAATGCATCACAACACTGCTTGTTTTAAAAGTGACTATTAATGTTACGGTAAAAAGTTTTTTTCCTTAAACACCTTTCAAATCGGAGGTCGTTTGTGTGAGAGGACTATCAACCTGAAGACCTCCCTCTTTTTGACCCGTGAACTAAATGGACCGTTCAGGTACGACCTGCCTTACTAGATTGCGAATGTAATTGTCTGTTATACAATTTATACATTACTATCTAGATGATTAAATTCGATGAGTAGGATATTATTTTGCATTTAACGTTTTTATATTTTATGTAGGTCTTGTAATTGTCTTGTCTTAAACTTGAAACAAAAAAATGATATTTTATTTCTGCCACAAATACCAGAATTCATAGACGCAAACGGTTGAGGAGTCGGTATGGGGTGCAGTATGTATGTGTAGTGCGTAATTTTATCCTATATATTAATTATATTTCTCATGATAGCAATAAATAAATCTTTTATTTTCAAAGCCAAGTTCTGCACGTTGTCACCAAAATCTTCAAAGAGAGGAGGACGAGAACTCCCTGTTAAAGGAAATTTGATTTGTTAACGAAGGAAGCTAAATAAATATCGAGAAATGTATATAACGAGGAAGGAATATCTGCTATCACACCGACTTATTGATTTGTGTGTTTTGTCGTCGATTCTTTGTATTCCTTTGCAGGTCACGTAATTTTTTGTTTTTTCGTAAACGAGCGTCATGAATATTATCGATTCCCATAGACCGTTAAATCCGTTTCACCAAATGAATGCAATTAATGTATATTGTATATATCTCGCAAGCCTCCGTACACTATGAAACCATGCCTTCCAACATTCAGCGATGTTTTTGCACAATCAAAATGTGTTAACTATATTTTATTTTTTGTATAAGTTTATTTTATTTCATTATATAGCAATA
>LUGF01045202.1:1149-25370 GCA_001625245.1 Calycopis cecrops
GTTTTTATTAATCTCATAAATTATTATTCCGCCATTAATATATTATTATTATTATTATACTATTTACAATTATTATTATTATACTCTTCAATTATAAGTGTCGAGTTCCAAATATTTGGAAAACGAATGTTTATGGAACATGAAGTCGCCACTTTATAAAAATAAACAAATAAAACAAATTTCATATTTAAATTTAGAAAAAGAATTGAATATACCCGGAGAAAAAGAAATTAAATTGAAATAAAAAACATCAGGTTAGTAAGTAGCTAATTAATTTTATTTCAAAGCATTAACAACATTATTTTTAATTATGATAACCGTTGCGTTTTACGTTGTTCATCTTGCTGATCTCAAATTACTTATGAACTGTACTCGCTCAAGGTGCGAACGATATTTGGTCGAGTCGAGTAGTTTAGCTACTAAATCGATACTCTACTTGACTAAATTACTCGACCAATGCGAACAAGGCTTAACGCTTTATGCACATTGAAGCCTACGCTGGTGTTATGATTTCTCGATGTTCTTTCACACGATTTCACTCTTCAAATATTTCATACCGCTTTAAATCGTTTCCTAAGAAATAAACGCAAATAAATCTTCAAATAGAAATCACAATAGGCTGGTAACGAGAGCTACAACTTAATAGATTGAGCTAATAATCCAGTTCGCCCTTAGTGATGGTGTTTTTTTTGAGAGAAGCAAATGACTAATTGGGTCCTTTTGATGACTACCGTCGCTCCTAAACATCCGCATAGACGTTATACCTGGCTTGCCCTCTTTTCTCCACCCCCTTGGCCACTTCAGCTGTCACTTTACGCCGGTTTCGAGTGAGCCAGAAGCTCTCCGGTTATGCCGGCCCAATTCTGCAGCAAACACATCTGTTATTTTTTAACTCTATTGTAATATATTCATAAAAAACATTTAAGGCATGTAAAGGATTCTTCTGTTAAAAAATGCATGACAAATTCCATGCACTGTCGGTTTCGTTTTGTCCTATTTTTGCACGGTTATCAGAGCGTTATCAGTCCGCACTACGCCCGCATGTCAGGCGTTCACACAAAGTAGAAATGGTAGTGTATATCAAATATTATGTTCTGTAACAACGCATGAAAAGTAAACAGCAAATAACATACATGTTTCTACAGTTTGGTATTTTTATACAGTTAATTGTTTATTTATAATTAAAACTATAATTAGTGCTGCTGCGCATTATTCGTTTACAAAAAATGTTAACCTAACTGTAAAGAAGTTGTTTCACATTCACTCTTTTTTTTTTTTTTTATGGTATAAGGGGGCAAACGAGCTGTTGTAGCCATTTTCATGACTACCGACGCCCATAGACATCTGCATAGAGACTATACAGATGCGCTGCCCCCCTTTCTCCTCCCACCTCCATGGGCCACCGCCACTTTGGCTCTTGTAGTTTTTATATAGGTAGTATGAATAGACGGACGAACATAGAGAGGTTTTCTACTACCGACGCCTATTGACATCCCTTACTGCACGAAACCCAACACCATAGCTATCATCATTGGACGATATTATGTAATTCGGCAGTAACGCATCTATAAATGAAAGTTAAACTGTAAATTTATCGCTGTCGCTCGTCACTTGGCAGGCCGATCGGTAACTCCCGCTCCTGTCGTTAACGACAAGCGTTCTCGCGAGCTTGTATCGGTGCTAAATGAGTAACACGTGAATGCAACACAAATACAAGCGAATGCCGCTTTTAATTTACAGTTCACGAAGATATAGCGTACTTGCGTATATTTTACATACGAGGCAAACGATAAGTCAAAGATGTCCCCATTAATGGACAGTAGGGCCTAGTTTTTTTTACTGAGACTGTTTTAGTTTTATTCTCCCCTCTTTTTGCTATTCTAATAAGAGCATGCAGCCGAATTGGGCCGGCACGACCGGGGCGATACCTCTTGTTTATACGACATCGGTGTAAACAGCTGTGCTGTCGAGTTTCGTGCGGTTTCTAAGTATCCGGTGGCCCATGTAGAAGGGAGGAGAATTGAGGGCAACGTGCGGGATGTCTATAGTCTTCGGTAGTCATGAAAATTGCTTGTTTGCTGCGTATACTACCTATTAAAAAAAATGCTAACTATTAAATGATTTGTTGCTAGGTTCGCGATGGAAGGCAAGCTGCTGTTCACACAACCGAACGACAACAACTGGCGCAAAGGGCGAACGATCAAACTGATGCCAATTAATGCCCTTTTGGTAACCAATGGAAAGGTAAGGTCCCACATTTTTCTTTAATTTAGACATATTTAAAATTTTACATATTATACTCGTCAAAGGCGGCCCCTTTAAAAGAATCGAATAAATTGCGTCAAAATCAGATAAACATCTCAATCTCAATAAGTATCTAGCAAGATATGTTGTTTCAGACAAACAGCTCAATAAATATCTCGTAAGATATTCTGTTTTACGCAAACAGCTCATTAAGTATCTAGCAAGATATTTGTTTCAGACAAGCAGTTCATTAAGTATCTTGCAAGTAATTCTGTTTCAGACAAACAGCTCATTAAGTATCTCACAAGATATTCTGTTTTAGCTAAATTGCGCATTAAGTATCCTTACAAGATATTCAAACTGTTTCTGCCAAACAGCCTATTAAGTGTCCAACACGACATTCCAACTGTATCACTCATATATACATTGAGAATCACACAAAATATTCCCACTCTCTCAGCCACATGTAGTAAATTAAGTATCTCACAAGATATCCTCACAATTTCAGCCAAACATAGCCCACAAAACGAACGAAATCCGCGAAACGCGCGAAGCACGCGACCGAGAGGCGCGCGAACGCGAGGGCGACGCGTTGTTCGCGCGGAGTGGCGTGCGCGAGGCGGCGCTCTTGCTGGTGCGGGAGAAGGCCGGCCGCTACACGCTGCAGCGCGAGCCGCTGTTCCTCGACCGCTGCGTCGTCGCGGCCGACCACGAGCCCGACCACTTCTTCGAGGTCCACGAGATAACCACCAAGGACTCCTTCATATTCAAGGTGAGCGACATTGTGACGTCACGGCTGTGATATTGTGACGTCAGCGCTGCTGCTTGTGAGCGAGAAGGCCGACCGCTAAGCGCGAGCCGCTGTTTCTCTGTAACATTGTTACAACCGTGGAACAGATAGATATTCGCCACGCCAGAATCGTGTAAGCGAGAGAGAGGTACCTCCTTGGTCGTGGCAGCCCAATTCGGCTGCATATATGTATGCAGCGTGGCACTAACTCTTACAAAGATTACTTACTTTATTTAGTGGAAGTGAACATTTAAATTTCATCACATGCATTAAATTAAACGTAGCATTATGCTCTGAGAGTAAGTTTGTGCGGTCTCGCTCCGTCATTCTGCGCTAGATCGTAGATTCTACAAGCCATTGCGCTTTACAGCGGGTGCGTCGCTCGTTTAAGATATTTTGCATTTCTCCATAAATAAGTCCATAAAAACCTTTTAATATGTGCTTTATGCAATTACATGAGAGTTGTTTGAATGTTTGATGTATCTCTTTAGACACGTTTGGAATAAATTATTAGATAACACGCACACTGACAAAAAAACGGGGTATTCATATCCCTTTTCTTTTTTTTATTTTATTTTACATGTGGAAAATGCATTATGCATACCGCCAGTCACCGGAATTATCTGGACGGTTATGCGGGACTCGCACCCGCTAAAAACCACATGACAATCATCTTCACGCCATCACCGAGTAGATGGGTACAGTGGGGCTACCACTAATCTTCCACCACGGGTATTAATATCCCTAGATCCCCCAGAAATCACCCTAGGGTGAAATTTGAGAAACGTATGTCTGAAAATTACCTATTTCAATTTTTTAACCTAGCATAGGGTAAATTTTAGGACATATGTTTTCCGGAATTTACCCTAGGGTGAACTCTTCAAGGTAACTGATAGGAATAACCCCAAAAAACCAACCATTTTCATTTCAGACAACCAATAGCTAGTTAAGATTACGCGGTCGAGGTAAGCTCGTTGTGAAAAATATGTGGCGTGACCTAACCCTCTTCGACCGCGTTCATAATATCAAGTTAGCGTTTATAGCTGGTTCCTACCTATTGTGTGATCATTACGACCGTACACGAGACCCTCACGAAGAGATGGCATCATTGGTAGCCGAGAACAGTTAAGTCCACAGCTACGTCATATTCCGCTGGTATTGCACCAGGGTAATCCATCTCGCCGCGGCTGGGTCCACCCCAAAAACCTCTGCGCGGACTTGTTGCGGGGGTTAGGCCAGCGCCCCGCGAACACTGGTTCACTGTGTAGAAACGGACTCAAATAATCAAGTAAAACAGAGGTTAGTTATAAAAGAAAGTGCCGGTGTGAATATGACCCGTTGATTCGGACATGTAGAAATAATGGCAGATGTGCAACAGCTAATAAAGAACGATGTATATACCGGACCAGATCAAGACTGCTTTACCATGGTCAGACTGATCAAGTATTGTCCAAAGTTGTGTTTGTATGAAATATAAATGTTTCTATAAAAATATATATTTAATATTGCAGGCGGAAGAAAGCACGCGAACCAAGACCTGGTACCGCCAGCTACAGTACCACGCGCAGGGCGCAGGCGCCTGGCGGAAGAGGAGGAACGCGCTCGCCAACATCATGATCAACCCCATGCTCACCAGGAACTAACAACACGACCCGTGTTACTAACATAACACTGATCTCTATGACGCGTGGATGACAGTCGCGAACGTAGAATCATTCGCTCTAGTTTAAATTCCCTCGTTACAATCTCATTTATATTTATATAACGCATGGTATAGTGTCGGCAGAGAAGCTCGAGTATATAATCATTTGATCTTGAAATTTCCTTGATTCTATTTTTTTAGATCAATAAATCCAAATATTTTGTAATATCTTTCTTTTTATAATAATCTTTTTAAAATAAAAGAATATCAAAAGATTTTTTAAATAAGCGGAATATCGCTATCAGTTTTTTATCTTTTTCTAAGCAGAGGATAGAAAGCCTGGTTCCTTTCATGTTCTTGTATCTATATCATTTTACTATTCTACGATTCACGGTCTATTCATTTCTACCTGAAATCCATGCGTAAGATCAGTGGCAGTTGACAGTGGCGCCAACATTTTTAAGTAACAGTTTTAGTCGCAAAACATTGCCAGAATTACATTTAAATGTACTAACCCGCCTGAATTGCAAGAAGCATTTTCATTAAATATAATTCTATATATGCATGCTTTGTATAAATATTTCACTGCCAATTTCTTGCTTGATACGGCAATGTGAATAACCGATAACTTTAGGTAAAACTATTTCTATGGGTTATGCTATGTAATGAACTGAATACTATTATTATTGCTTGTGTATTGGGGCTTGTTAATAATACCTATATATGTATGACTAATGCATATTATTAATACTTATACTTCCATGGTAATGGCAATAATTTAATTATGTCACCAAACGAAATATTGGACTTGTGAAATAACATTTCCACTCCATTTAGACGAAATAAATTTGAATGATTGCTATACCAGGGCCGTATTAGTATTAATCTTATGATAGAATCCTTGTTTATCCTTAAAAATGGAGACAACCAAAGGATGATCTTAATTTTTAACTTTATTTCTCTTCAATATAAATACAAAACACATTCAGATTTGTACTTTTCAATGTGTTTTAGATTTTAATTAAAGGTAATGCGGTTACTTTGGTTCGTTATAATTTTATTTTTATTATTTTTATTCTTTTAAAATGCCACTAGATTTATCTTAGCATATACCAAAATATAGCTTATTAAATCGTGCCCTATTTTGTTAATATAACATTATTATAAGTATAAAAAGGAATTGTTAACTTTAATAGCTGTGATATCCAGAATAAATTGAAAAAAAAAAGTTTTTTTTTTTCAGAAAAAAAAAGTGTAATTATGTAAAAGGTTAACTGTTCAAACATAATTTAGCATCCTGACTAGTCTTAAGATAGAAATAATAAAAATAATTTAGTTTATTATTATTATTGAAATGTATTTATTGTATTATTATATTATGTTTAATTCGCTTCATTATTGAATTTTAGAAAAAGGTTTATGTGTAATTAATAATTAGTGAATGGAATAATAAAATAAATTAATTATGAAGTGTCGTGTAAATTATTTTTCTACTATTGATAAGTAAGCAGTTTCCCACAATTTATCGTCTAGTGATGCAAATATTTTGGGTTTTATTGAGGACATGGCAAATCATGATAAAATATCGTCGCATCGTAAACGCATCGGCATATGCGAATGGTAATGGGCGCCGGTAGTCTACTGGCTCACTTTGCTGGTACATGCACATCTATATATATAAAACTCAAACGTGACATAGCCATCTATCAACGCACAGCCCAAACCACTGGGATCAAGCTGAAATTTGGCATGCAGGTAGGTGTTACTACGTAGGCATCCGCTAAGAAAGGATTTTTAGAAATTCAACCCCTAAGGGGCTGAAATAGGGTGTTGAAGTTTATATGGATTTCTTAGAAATTAGACGCGGGTGAAACCGCGGGGTACAGCTAGTAAGCTATAAAAAAGGCACTGAGCAACATACAAATATAAATAAAATCCCACAAGAAAATCTCACTGTCAAAAAGTTATCAGTTCTCAAGTAGCTTCCAAGATTCTACTTCTACACGCCCAACTCAAAGTCTGCACCGAAGTCAAAATTCGTTGCATTGCATTTTGCTACTATCAGAATATTGCAAAAAAGCATTCGCGTACCGTCACCGACTCTGGATGGGGTCCGGTGACACAAGACATGGCGTATAAGGTTCAATTCACACCAAAAGCGCGGCGAAGGGCAGCGAAGCGGAGCGCACTTTCAGTGTCATATGAATTTAAACTTTATTTTTTCATTACTATTTATTTTTCAGTACTTATTATCGAATTCTCGCGATTTCCGCGCGGATTCCAGCGACAGCTCGAGCAGTCGCGGGAATCCGCGCGTCTCGTTCGAGTTTCTCATGCGATAATAAGTATTATTGTGATTATTATAAGTTGAAATTCATATGACACATAAACTTCGGTGCCCTTCGCCACGCTTTTGGTGTGAATTGACCCTAAGGTACAGACGCCACATCCACAAAGGGATTGTCTTGCACCAGAGAACCCCATGGATATCAAGTTGGTGTAATTGTGAGGTTATTTAAACCTGGAATCTATGAAATGCCTGCTTGTTTGCCCCCTTATACTAGGGATCTTCAAGAAAAGAGCTTATTCTTTCCTCAAAGGTCGGCAACGCATCTGCTAGACCTCTGGTGTTGCGGATGTCTGTGAGCGTTGGTGATCAGTTTACATCAGGTGACCCAACTTCTCGTTTGCCTCGTATGTTATAAAAAAATATTAGACCCATGCCTACAATTTTTTTTAAATTAATTTATTTAAGGTCGTTTTATAACAACTCAGGTCCTTAACGACCACGGTAATAATTTACAAAAATTTGTACATATTAATCATTTTAATAAATTCTAGTGTACGTGTGCATCCTTCTCCAACCAAGCAGTCTTTTATATTACCAGGAACTTTGCATTTAAGAGGGTTATCGGTAAAAAGTGCCGAAATTGAGTATTTTGAAGGCAAATTACTCGTAAATGGAAATAATCTATTAAAGATCAACTTTGGTTCCGCATACGCAAAAAACAATTCTACTTTATAAGTAGAATTGTTTTTTATGTGAAAGTTTATAACGACATACTTCAAAAGAAAGTAAAACGCTATTCATTGTTTTTAGAACTTATTTCGAAGGGTTGAAATAACTTTGTACTTCATAGTTTTTACACTCTGAAGGTCACTTCGCTCTCCCATACCTTACTCGTACCTTACCTTTTTTTTCTGTAACGCATAGGAATATATTTATGTACGCTACCCAGGAATTAGCTTTTCCCTCGGGCTCCCTGCGATCATATCAAAGGGCCAAGTGTGGTTGCCGCTGTCGATCCTGGCTACACAGGAGTAGCGGCGGTGGGAACGAGTGGTGGGCCAAAGCCCGTTTTAAAAANNGAATCCGGATAGCTCAACCGGCCAGTGTGTTGGGCTCGGCTATTACCCCTACCGACTAAACCCCTGCCTTCAGCCGCTATAATTGGATCGTCAATGATCTACAGGCAACAGGATCCTCCAGGAGCCTCCAGCGACAGGCTGACCTTGATAAAAAGGCCAGACTTCTCCTTGAGGATTGTCTGGCTGCCTCTGAACAGTCCCTACTATAACGTCCTAGTCCACGCCGCCATCTGCTGATTCAGAGGGACTTGGAGGACTCTCCAGCTGAGTTGCTCTTACTCTGGCCTTTTCCCTGCCTGTCCGATATAGGTAGCCCTCTCCGGCATAGCCTTGGGGATCATAGAGGCACGCAAGCCTCCCCACCACGACAAGGCATTTTCGGGGGGATAAATTACCTACTGGTAAGATAAAATTATATTAAAATAGTGTCTCAGTGTCACTCGCATTATAAATACGAGACTAATGGCATAGCATAAAATCTTATCGCTCATTTCACCAAATGTCGATGTTCAATCGCCGATCTCATTTCGCGTGTTCATTACATCCTTGGAACCGCACATCCCGCCCTAACGACCTGCCACTCGGATGGCCAGCGAGAGTGGCCGGGTATTGTCACGGGAGCGGCACGTGCCAATAGTTCCCGTGATTGGAATCCGAGCGAGACGCTTCGTTCGGCCAATCTTCCGGAAAACGAAACGTACAAGCGGCATGCAATTAGCATATTTTCCATTTTGATATCACAGGGACTTACATAATTTACAGTTCTGCTTTGCGTAAGATGGCTAGGCCATTGCTTTTTGACACGCTTTTATTAGCTTGGCCTGTATACAATATAGGTACATACTTATATATAATGCAATCTTAAAGCTTAATTTTCAACGGTTTCTAGAAATTCAGTCAATTTAAACTTCACACACGTCGCAAGGACCGATGACAATGCAATAATTCGATATGAAATTCCAAAAATCTTATATTTTACAAAACTAAAAACCATGTAGGTACATAACTAATATTAGTGTAAAAACAATATTAAAAAACTGAGACAAGTCACCTAGTAACTCAAAATATGAAATACGAGAAGAGAAATACAAGACTGAAATTCAGGAACTATCTAACACTAAAAAGTAATTATTGAAAAACTAGAACTGCAGTAAAAATAACGAAGAGTTTCGAATATTTTCACATAGCTCGTGTCGCGCGAAGTTCCGTCAGAATCGACAGAGGTTTTTTGGTTTAGATTAGTTTTCCACTTTGTTGCAGTTTTTAAGTTAACTTTTTTTTCAATTCGCAGTGTTTTTACTTCCTGTGTTCATTTGAAGCCTGAGATTAAATTTGTAGTGTGGCAGCGGCTTTACCGGGGCTTCGTTCGCTTTTTACGAGTTCGTATGTTTTTGTATTTATTGATCGGGACACAATCTGTGCACGTCATATTGAACACAGATTTATGCACTCTATAGATACTTAACTGAAAGGTTTAACAAAAAAATGAATGTCTAAATCATAATACATATATACAAACCTATAAGTAATATTAAGATAGTTAACAGGTGAATCCTGTTGCTATGAAGCTATCTATAGCTGGCAAAATTGATGTGGTAAGTTAAGCTGTATAATGTATGTAATGTGTTTCACTTCTGTACGTTTTTATATTGTACACATGATTTGACGCATGAAACCCATTTCAATGCATTTGTTGGGAAAGCTTTGGTGTACGTCATCAAAAACAAATATTCAATCAATAAACAAAACTCACAATTTAGTCCATAGTTTGTCGATCTTATTACCCGATATAAATGCAAAATTTGTACGAATGTTATTTCTCCCCCTAAAAGTAATCTCTCTTCAAATAGAATTAACGCGGGTGAACCAGCGGGTTGCAGCTAGTATTTTGAGTCTACTAGATCTTCCGACTAATGTACAGTCACTCGTATGGCCTTCATGAGAATATAAGAGTTTACTCCGCTACCGTCATATCGGTCCACATAACACATTGGTAACCAAACAGAACGGTACATTCACACTTACGTCAATACAGTCCCGACAACACAACATGAAGCAAACAAGACATGACAGGCGCATAAACAAAGCCATCCCATCAGTTACCCCATCAGAGCAGAGGGCTGTCGGCACAAAGAGATATTAACAGGCTCTCAAGGGCCTCGTGTAGTGCACGTGTATAGTGCAGTATCAGTTACAGCATTGACCTGGGTGGATGTAATATGCGACTTTGTTCACAGTTTCAATGACGTATTATATCTTTATACTATGTACCTAGTAGTAGGTATATTTTATGTCTTTATATTGTTTTATACTGACCCGGGCACACGTTGCTGAAGTTAAAAATTAAATGCCGCGGTGAATACTCTGAATAAAATGATCTATGTTTGTTCACGCACGTATCACGTGCGCGACAGCGGCGCTGGATACCGACGGTGCGGCGGGGAGAGGAACTGCGGTGTAGCACGTCACTTGCCGACAGATCTGTAAACTGTTAGTGTTAACATACCTAAGTTTAAATCTGTTCTAGAATTAAATTCTTCCCAAGCAAGTCATCTTTTATTCGTTAAACCATAAACATCTGGCGATCGTGACAAATTATTGCAAGGAGCAACAACAAATTACCAATCTTAGGAAATCAATTGAAAGTTTTACGAGTACTATTCGGATAATCCATTACTCGTATTTGAAGTTCAAAAAAAAAACACAAAGAAGAACAAAGGATTGTTAATGGCCGCGTATGCAGACTTTATCGAGTGACAAAGGACAGACTTCGTTATATAGTGCTGTTGCGATTGGATTTCTGCCAGCGGTTACCGAGGGAAGTATTAGCCTAATCCTTTTTTTTTTCTTTCTCCTTTGTTTCTGCTAAAATTAGTGTGTGCAGCTTACCGCTTGATGTGCTAAGATAGTATCTAGCTATACGCGTATTGTCTTCTTATTATTTGCACGTCGGCTATTGCGCTATAAAGTATACTTTGCTACTAACTTTGTCTTTAAAAACATATTTAAGCCTACTCATATAACTGCCTTTTTTTTTGTAAGCTTTGTACACATCTACCATTTATTAAACATTTACGTACAACTATTACATATAAATAATTGAGCTATCCCAATTATTTTATTCGCATAATAATATAATTTGAATTACAAAGCTATAATTAACTACCCTACAAAAAAAAAAAAAAATTTTAATCATCTTATTCATGGTTAGATTATTTCAGTGGGACAAACAAGCCCTGCTGTTACGGCGTAACGTCGCGTGTCCTGCTGACGTTGCCGGTGCTTCTCGGTTGCTGAGCGTGATCGGCGTGGGCTCCGCGGAGCCGACGCGCGACGGCGCGGCGGTTGGGTCGAGGTGTTTATTAGCAACAAGAACTAAGGTTGGGCGTATCTTATCTAGTCTACTTAATTCATTGCTAGCCTATTTTATTAATAATTGAAGTCTTGCCATAGAGGGCGCTTTAAAGGAATTGTGTAAGAAGCGTAGCATTGTTAAAGGTAGATTAACGAAGTTTAAAGATTATTTAAATACTTTTATCTACACTAATGTTGTAACATTCTACTTATGTTTCCAATACTTGACTTATAATGACTACTGTTATAGCTCAGACAACAAAAAACTCAATTTGACATTATGTTATATTATCCAAATCGATATCGTAAAATCTCATTATAACACTGTGTGAGAGCGAGAGAGAGAGAGTGAGTGGGGTGAGACAGCCTTATGTCAAAATCCTAACAGCGCGCGTTCGCTCCTTATTGGCCCTGTGTGGCTGCAGCTGCGCTCTCATTGGTTCAATGCCAGCTTGCAAAGGATTTGCGAGAAAGAGACAAAGCTCTACAAAAACATGAAAGCAAACATAGACGCCACAGACAACGAATAATCTACTGTTTAGTAGAAATTTAAAAGTAAAGTCATGTGATTTTTTCACATTACATTTCAACATTGAAGCTAGTATTTTATTAACATTGAATTATAAAAAGTATATATTTACGCGCCGCAATTTTTGCAATGAAATTAAAGTATTTAATAAAAATATTTATCTTCAAAGAACATTACATTTTAAATCGTCGGTAAAGCAGTCGTCGCCACGTCGGTCAAACAGTCGCCGGTCTGACTTGACTAATTCTATTATTCAGTATTAGCGAAAATCAAATAGTTTTAGAATTAATATGATTAATATTATAAAATAAATACATATTATTATATAAAAGTTGAACAGACGAGATACTGTAAAGTTAAATATTACAAAATATTGATATATTGTATTAGAGTAAACAACAAAGTTTTGTGTTTAATATTAAGTATAACAACTTGAATATGTTTTAGCAAGTTTTAGTGTTAATACCGGTGTGGACAAGTGTTATTATTTATTAAGATAATCTTAATGTTTGTACCATAACTTAATCAAGTGTTTGTGTCCTGTGGAAGAGCGGAGAATCCCACTACAGGTATTTATTTACTTATAGGGTTTTCTCCAAACATTGTATTAGGCATTTAAGTTTTGCTCAAAGAAATAAATAACTTATTATTATTGTTATTATTAGTGAAGATAAAGTAGTGTATGCAACTGCATATAACACGGGTATTAAAACACTTGTTAACTATTTTGAAACTCGCTTTCGCTCGTTTCAAAAAATCCACTCGTGTTTTAATACCCTTCATTATATGACAGTTGCATAAACTACTATAATTCAAGTAGGTTCTAGTAAATTAACCGCTGTGCAAATTAAAGATTTATCTATGCGTGTTGATAAATTTCAAGAATTGTTAACGGAATTTAACGTCATACAATCGGAAATGGAGTTGCTTTCATGTAATATAGATGAACAGTTACAGAGCGAGACGCGATTGAATCTCCATTCTTTTTTCTTTTATCCACGTCGCAAGAGTTATTAGAGAATTGTAATCCCAATAAAAATGTACAAGGGGATGAAAGTGTCGTAGGATCATGTTCACATTCACATTTTAACTCAATCAGGCTCCCGACGATAGATTTAGCAAAATTTGATGGAAACAAAAAATTATCAGGCCCATTAGATTTAACGGAATTAGGCAACGCGCATAACTTTTTAATAACGTTTTGTTCCCTATCATCCTTTTCTAAAGACATAAAATATTTAACACAAGGAAAGTGTGTAAACAAAGAGTAAATTGTTAGATTTAACGCGGTTTATTGATTCAGATGGAATCATTCGAGTAGGTGGACGTTTAAACAACTCTAGTTGTAATTTTGAAAAAGCACATCAAATAAATTTGGACTCCAAACATAAATTATGTAAACTCATTATGGGACACGAGCATATAAGATTATTTCATGCGGGACCCCAGTTGACTTTAGCGTCAGTCCGTGACAAATACTGGCCAATTGTAGGCAGGAGCTTAGCGCGTAATATTGTCAAACAATGTGTGACATGCATTCGCGTACGAGCGATTTCTGTGCAGCCAATCATGTACCATCTGCTTGAGGCTCGGTCAGCTGGCGGATTCGCNNNGATCGACTTTGCTGGACCTTTTTTAATTTCGAGCCGTAAAGGCCGTGGTAGCCGTACCAGTAAATGTTATTTGTGCTTATTTGTTTGCCTAAGTACAAAAGCAGTCCACTTAGAGCTGGTAAGTGATCTGAGTACTCAGGGTGCTATTCTTTGCCTTAGAAGATTTATGTCGCGCAGAGGCTGTGCCTATGAAATATATTGCGGTAACGGTAGGAGTTTTGTAGGTGCAAACAATGAATTAAGTAGAATGTTGAGATCCAACCGCCGATCAGTATTTGAATATGCAACCGGCGAAGGAAATAAATTTGTCTTCAGCCCCGCTTATTCCCCCCATTTTGGAGGAATTTTCAAGGCTGCTATAAAATCAGCTAAGCATCACCTAAAATATGTAGCTGGAAATGCTGCTTGGGAGAGATGGAGCCGGGAGTACAGTGCCGAGCTGCAGCAGCGCACCAAGTGGCGCACCCCGCAGAAGGATCTAGTCTGCGGGAACATGGTCATACTAAATGAGGATAATGTGGCACCGTTACAGTGGCGTCTAGGCCGAGTATGCCGACTGTACCCAGGAGCTGACCGTGCTAGCAGGGTCGTCGACGTAAACACTACTAAGTCTAGATAAGATAGGCCGAACCTTAGTAAGTGCTAATAAGCATCTTGATCCAACCGCCGCGCCGTCGACTCCGCGGAGCCCACGCCGATCACGCTCAGCAACCGAGTAGCGCCGGCAACGTCAGGACACGCGACGTTACGCCGTAACAGCAGGGCTTGTTTGTCCCACTGAAATAATCGGCAGATAACCATGAATAAGATGATTAAAATTTTTATTTTATTTTTTTGTGTAGGGTAGATAATTATAGCTTTGTAATAAAAAAATGATTAAGCGAATAAAATAATTGAGATAGCTCAATTATTTGTATGTAATAGTCGTACGTAAATGTTTAATAAATGGTAGATGTGTAGAAAGCTTGCAAAAAAAGGCAGTTATATGAATAGGCTTAAATATGTTTTTAAAGACAAAGTTAATAGCAAAGTATACTTTATAGCGCAATAGTCGACGTGCAAATAATAGGAAGACAATACACGTATAGCTAGATACTATCTTAGCACATCGGGTAAGCTGCACACACTAATTTTAGCAGAAACCAAGGAGAAAGAAAAAAAAAGGATTAGGCTAATACTTCCCTCGGTGACCGCTGGCAGAAATCCAATCGCAACAGCACTATATAACGAAGTCTGTCCTCTGTCACTCGATGAAGTCTGCATACGCGGCCATTAACAATCCTTTGTTTTTCTTTGTGTTCTACGAGTAACGGATTCCCGACTATGGGTCAACTCACACCAAAAGCGCGGCGAAGGGCAGTAAAGCGGAGCGCAGTTTATGTGTCATATGAATTTTAACTTTATTTTCATTACTATAGTACTTATTATCGAATTCTCGCGACTTCTGGAGCATTCCAGCGACTTCCCGAGCAGTCGCGGGAATCCGCGCGCCTTCCCTACCGGGCGGGTCGCTTCGCTTCGCTGCGCTTCGTCGCTCTTTCAGTGTGATTTGACCCTAGTACTCGTAAATCCTGTAATACAATATTTCGAAGACTGGTAATTTCTGGCTCCTTGCAACAATTTGTCACGGTCGCCAGATGTTCACGCACGTATCACGTGAGCGACAGCGGCGCAGAATACCGACGGTGCGGCGGGGAGTGAAACTGCGGAATCGCACGTCACTTGCAGACCGATCTCTAGACTGTTAGGGTCAACTCACACCAAAAGAGCGACGAAGGGCAGCGAAGTGGAGCGCAGCTTATGTGTCATATGAATTGCAACTTTATTTTCATTACTATTGTAATTATTATCAAATTCTCGCGACTTCTGGAGCATTCCAGTGACTTCCCGAACAGTCGCGGGAAACCGCGCGCCTTCCCTACCGGGCGGGTTGCTTCGCTTCGCTGCGCTTCGCCCCTCTTTCGGTGTGAGTTGACCTTTAACATACCTATGTTTAAATCTGTTCTAGAATTCTTCTTCCCAAGCATGTCATCTTTTATTCGTTAAACCATAAATATCTGGCGACCGTGACAGGACTTTTGCTTCACTTAAATGGCCTAAATTCTCGTATTCGTTAATAAATGCACTGTGCGACTTTTTTTTTACATTGAAATTGAGAATGTTTTAGTATTAAATCATTATAATTATTAAATCAGTAAATAGACACTTATTACATTTCTTACTTATGATAATAAATAACTAAATATAGGTAATGAGAATGTAACAGTGACCCATTCTTAAATTAGAATAAATGTTTAAAGATGTATTAAAAACTAGGTATTTAAAAAATAGAGAACTTCACATAAGATATAAGCACTGAAATATTAATAATAATTACGTAATTTATACAAATTTAATATAATAATACAATAATACGAATTGGTAATTTCCTGTTTAAAACAAAATCAGAATTGATAAGATTTCTTATATTTTGTCTACTTATTATTAAACACATTGAACTGCAATGTGACTTGAAAAAAATTAAATTAAAGACTGGGTTTTGTATTTGTTTTATAAAAAATTAAAAAAAATGATTTGATGGCGAAAGAAAAGTAAACTAAGCTCATCGAGGATGTATTCCCATACATGAATATGTAGAAAATGAGCAATGTCATTATATAGGTGATACATATCAAGTCCGCCTTGCAATGCACTGTTTGTTTTCTGGCATCATAGCCTTACAAATGGACAAACACGTTTCATTATTTAGGCTGGTTTTAGTGTCATGCGGACCGTCAGTACGGATCGCTCCGCGCATGCCGATCTGTATTACAGCTACGGAGCGTTTTAGAGTAATGCGGACGGGACCGTACGGACGACCGTCCGCGCGGACAGCTCCGCAGCCGTCCGCATGGCGCGTCCGTGCCACGGAGCTGTCCGCGCGGAGCGCCGCGCCGCGCTGCTCGCGCCTCTGCCTGCAGCGAGCGTTTTAGTATCGTGCGGAGCGACCGTCAGTACGGAGCAGTCCGCGCGGAGCGATCCGTACTGACGGTCCGCGTGACACTAAAACCAGCCTTAAAGCCTGTGTATTACCGTGGTAATAAGCACTATTCTTGCAACTTTACTTTATTTCAGTAGCTGTGTTCACTTCGTTTGCTACGCTGCAGTCGATGACTTGTGTTAACAGTTCAGAGGCCAGTGCGACCGGCAACCTTGCTGTACTCTTTGGTGGTATCCAGTCTCCAAAACTCCCAAAAGCTGTGAAAGTGAAGTGCTGATATAAATTAGCCCGGTCATTTTAAACGGATACTTTTGTTGGAAAATATCATTAACTAACTAACAATGGATGTGGAATCATTTAGACAAGTGATCGATGAACATTGTTGCGGATTTGAGCCAGAAAGCTCTTACTGGGTTAATGTTACTTACATCCTTAATCCGCATGATTTTCACGTACGCCCATGCAAGTACGACCGTCATCTTCAACGTCTCGAGTCCTACATACAAGACTGCAGTGAGGTGGTGGAACAGGTGACCCGTCGTCAATTGGTGGTGTTTCAGTCAACGAAAAAAGGCCGAAGAATTCTGCGCGGCCAGATCTTTCACGTTGTAGAAAAAGAGTTATCTAAGGCATGCAACATATTTGCACTTGATTATGGCTTCTTGGAAAAGAAAATCAAATCAGATCAGATCTTTAAATGCGGCGATGAAATTTTTCAAGTACCGCCTATGGCTATACCCTGCTATTTGCATATGAGTGCACCAGTAGGCCCAGAATGGACGAGAGCTGCTGTAGATGCATTCAAGTATTATTTAGGAGAAGAAAGTGTTAAAATCTTTGTCAAGCATAAACTTAACACGAAATTAGTAGTAGTGCTTATTAATACATGTCCTGATAATATGGCCACCATGCTGGCTATGACAGGGTATGGCACATTAGGATATGTCGATCCTTATGCTAGCAAGTGTTCAAGCAGCTCAATGATCTCACCTGCAAGTAAAAGAACGCGCTACGTATTCAAAGAAAGACAAGTTAATGACACTCTACATGTCCGTATGCTTTCGGGTCAGACATTGTCAGGCTTTTTTGTTGCTGAAGTTGGTGAATATCGTGAAATCTTAGACCTGCAAGATGATATTAATTTGTACGCCACAAGGGAGCGAGAGATCAGAATAGAGGATATGACCATTGGCCGTCCTGTATTGATGTATGTAGATCAAAAACTAAAGAGCAGCCTTCGTGCTGTAATTGAAGACGTGTCTCCATCTGGTACTGAAGCTACTCTTCGTTTTATTGATAACGGCAAAACATCAGTGGTTGATAAACCAAAAATTAAAGCTATTGTTCAAGACTTATTGAAAGAACCTCCACTTGCAATTTATTGCAAGGCCGAGGAGATGCCAGGTGTAATAAAGAGCGATGATTTTTTCCTACCTGGCTTTGAATTTAAGATCACCATACAGGAACTTGGATCTGACTTTGAAATACCTAACATTGTCACCATTTCGGCAATGTAAATAATTTATTTCTTTATAATATATTTCAGGTATTTCTCATAATTTTATTTAATACTCGTAATTTCAAAGAATTCATAAATTCAAAAGAATCAAATGGTGTATTAATTATTTGCTATCTCTTTACAAATTGTATTTTAACAATATTTATATTGTAAACTAAATTTATTTCTGCCATGTTTGGACGGCTAACTTTACGAGTATTTAAGTGAAGTTCTATCATTGCTTAAGTCAAAACAAAGAACTTTTCATGAGAAAGACAAATTAAAAGCAAAAAACAAGAGCGAAAGTATTTTTTTTCAAGAGTCAATAAAATATTTAACAATAAATCAAACAAATTTTAAATAGCTTTGTTCTTTAATTTATTTATTATTCGTTAAACACTGTTAATAATAAACAATGTTTTAAGGTCGTTGAAGTCATCTGCGAGAAATTTAACACGTAGTCATGTTTTTTTTCCTATTATAGCGCGCAAACGAGCAGTCGGAGGTTCAGTAAGAGGTAGTGCCACGCTGTATGCTTGCATGTAGCCGAATTGGGCCGGCACGACCGGGGAGGTACCTCTCGCTTACACGAGACCGGCGTGAAGTGACAGCTGTGCTGTTTCGTGCGCCTCCCATCTCCATGGGCCACCGACTACTTAAAACATAAAACATCAACAAAAAACACAATGCTGAATAGTCAGCGACGGCGAAGAGCATGCGGTTACGTTCTTCAGCATTGAGGAACCGAGAAATAAGAAGAAAACACTATTCAATGTATAAATTTAAAACATATTTTTTTCTCTTTTACGCCAGTATAAAGAGTTAAATATATAAAATAACCTCAATGTAATCCTTCTCAAACGCTCAGTATAACACATTCAAAGCTTGAAACAAACTTTGTTAAATCGAAACGCCGTATAAACAGATTTCGCTTTAATGCGGGCAATCTCCCCCATTACCAAATAAATCCCTTTTAGGTTGAACCTTTGATATTCGGGTCCCCGGTAAGATATTCAAAGTAGTTTGCCCTCCCCGTTGTTGTCCTTAATTGAAAACCGCATAATATCCTAAACAGAGGCTTGCAGCGGGCCCCGGCACGGAATTGTCGGCCCAAATGTGTTGGGGTCATTTAAACAAAGTGCCTGCGTACCTTCATCTAAAGTGACCTGCGATTTGAAATTGCTCAAATGGCCACGTCAGGGTTGTCTACCGGTGTGGGATGCGAGTAAGAGATAGTCATGGCTTTCATTAAGAGATTAGCTATGTAGGTAAGCGCAGAGAGCGCGCTCAACGTAAAAGCGTCGAATTGCGGAAAATGACCCGGGAAACAAGTAACAAGTACCTAACTCTGTAGGTGTATTTATTTTATTATAGTTTAGAGCGGCTAACGAGCACTCAGAGCCTTTTGATGACTACCCACAACACATAAACATCCGCATAGGTCATGCAGATGCGTTGTCCTCCTTCCTCCATCTCTTTCCAACACCGGAAACTCACACACCGCACGAAACGCGACAGCACAGCTGTCGTTTTATATGGGCGAGAGTGATGAAATTAATAACTTATAACTAATGACATCATTAGTTATACTTGGCAATTATCACACGAGAGATCAAATTCGTCGCTTGTAATCTACATAATATATTACATAATAACAGATATATTATATTACTTAGTAGTGTGTTTAACATTTATCGAACTACAAAAACTAATGTCAAACGACGAAGAGCATCGCTGTAACAAAACCTTAACACTCGTGTATCTCAAAACTGAGAAGTACGAAGTATACGCCATAACACATAATCTTGTACAGACAGTTGGAAGTTCCCCGCCCGGGGCGGCGGCCCGCATTGTAGATCCGCTGGAACTTCGCCATTCATCCCGCTTTTGAAATATGTTGGTGTGTTTCTCTCCCGCGAACTCGGGGATACTTCCAGAACTTTCTTAAAAGGTTATCCGATAAAAAGAAATAAGATTATAAATCAATAGTTCGCAGCGGCGTTATATCAACGTTTGAATTTAGTAGTTTTGTTTTAAACTTGAAGAACTTCCACAATGGCCGGGCGAATACTTTTCGTTATTACTTCACAAAGAGACCGTTGGAAATAAATGGACATTTTATAAAGAAAATACAGTTTCATGGAGTTTTTTAAAGGCGGGGGAGAATTAAAGATAAGCTTTCTTTAATTTATATTATTATTATAATCATCTTCAGCCTTTCACCGCTATGTTATTAGTTAATGTTGGACATTCACAACTGCCAAGACAATTTCGTACTTGCGTCAGTATATTCCAAGTATATATTGATTATAGCTTGCGTACTGGTAATCTTAGCAGATTAAAGACTACCGACATTGATGACAATAGTTTATTCCATCACCCAATCAGTCGTCCAGACTCACGGTATCATAAGAGCTTAATCCATTTTATCTGCAGCTATCATTCTGGCTTAAGAAGAGTGAGGTACTTCTATCATCACGGAAGCCGGCCGCAACATCTGAAATGAAGTAAGTGATCGAGTGAAACCTGAGAGTTAAGTCTATAAATAAGGTTTCATTGTCATGCGCTATGTTCAAATAGGGCATACTTTAATTAGACCGACATGTATGATGTAGGTACATTGTAACACTTCCACAGCGGAGTCGCCAAAGGGAAGCAAAGGGCGCATGATCCCTACCAGTTATGGCATGGAGTACGGCTTCTCAATTTACGTACAACTCCTACATTTTCCATTCCATTATCGTTATGCCCCCTGGACAAGCCGACGATTGACGGAGACAGTTGGTGTGCTCCCGCGTATCACCATTCCACAGCACAAGGCCAATGTGTATTCTCCTGGCCTTTCAGGGCCAAAATATAAACTCGCTAATTCGGGATAGTTGCCACGCGATCCAGCTTGGACAAAAGTAATCGGTTGCTCTACGTCCTACGCCTTCAACGAAGGAAGAATCAGAGGTACTCCACGTCGATACCGCTCGATTTGCCTGCAATGCTGCACCTCTTACGCACAACGTATAAACAAGGCCATCTAATATCAGTAACCAGCGCACGGAACAGGTAAAGATACCCATTAAAACATTTAAAAGAGTTTTTACTATCAGTATTTCTCGATTACGAACAAGACTCGCGCCAAAAGCTTTTCGAGTGTATTTAAAAGAGCCGAGGTCAGTACCTCATTAACGGATGAAAATTTTATATTTTAAAATGGACTACTATAAAGGTGATGATAAAAAATCTCATTTCTGCAGCCGTATTTCGTACCTTTCAAATGAATACTAGATTTAATTACACAGTTTTTTTTATAGAGATAATAGGATGGTTAAGTTATATTTTATTATGAGTCAATTTCTATTTGAATGAGCATGGGAAGTAACTTCCATCTATAGAGGTAAATAGCTTTAATGGTGTAAGTATTCTTGTACACTTTCTTTTGTATATGGTAGTTCATGCTGCATTGCTGCCGATTCTGGTCGACTCAACTGGGAATACATCTCGATGTTGCGTACCTGTATCACTTTTTTTTTTTCATAATCGGCAATCGATTCGAGAGGGCGACAGGCCTTTCGATGACTGATCCAATGAGCCACAGGAAACTCATAAACCGTGCAACAGCACAGCTATCACTCAACTGCGGCATTAAATGAGCTAGAGGTACCTCCTCACATCCTTTCTAAGCTGTCATTCCAGGCGAGCCTGCTAATTTCTTAAAAGCCAGCATCGAATCCGATCTAATGTATGTGATGCCCATGGGAGAAGTAAGTCCCCTCTCTGAGCGTGATCCTTGTAATATAAAACTCACATAAAATATGTGAACATTTTCCTGTCGTATTCGTGTATTTGTTCGGGCGAACATTTTTAATTGTCGCGCGCATCTGCGCTGGATATATCCTCATAATCAGTTTTGCGGTTTGACTTCTACCTATTCCCTAAAATATATTTTTAGGATAGGGGTGAAACGAACAGTACTCTTCACCTGATGCTAGCAACTGACTCCCAGTCGCGAGTGTCCACATATCCGCGTATAGTTCATGGTTGCGTTTAGAGAAACGTTTATACGGATGTATTCTGTTTTATTTTGCACTTTTATTGTCTTGCTTTTTTTTTTTTGTTTTCTTTATGTATTTTTCGCTCATATTTTTGTGAATGGTAGTATTAGTCTCTCACAAATAAACCTATTTTTATTTTATTTTTTTTTATTTTTAAAGGCGTCGACAGCCGACTGCAGGAAACCCCACATCAGTGATACACAGCTATGGTCACTTCGCGGCAGTATCATCCGAGCGAGAGATAACTCCCGGTCGTGGCTCTCTCGCTACCTGCCTTTTTGAACTTTTACTTCGGTTTGTTCTGGTATAGACGGACATCGACACCTCTCATAATTATAACATTGGCCTTTTTATACTATTATTATTATTTATACAGATACGTTGCCCTTCCTTCCTATCCACCACCTCCATAGGTCATATCTTTGGTTTAAATAGACTCTTGCCATCTACACAACGAACACTATTTCTAATCAAACATTTGTATCACAACACATACATCAGTATCGCTACAGTATATATAGACCTGGATCGTATTGAATATTAAATATTCCACGCGGCCGTCAGTCCAGGTCGGGCCGCTGGAGACTGCAGGTCTACAGTAGAGTCGGGGAGTTACAGTGGTGTTGGAGATGTATTTTGTAAAAATTTTGCGTTTACTTCTCAAATACGAATATGATTCTGTAGTGAAGCGCAAAAAGCGACGTAATCGCGGTGAAGCAAGCACCGGCGCGGCGTTACCTTCTTCGATAGCTCTTTTACCAGATATCCTAATAACCCTAAAATATAAGCTAGTACCTTTAATAAATATCTTATCGTGTCAAAACATGTAAAGTAACTACAAAATGTGCAACAAACGCAAAAGTCTCAAACATACTTTTTCGAGACTTTTGCGTTGATGTCCTTATATTGTTTTGACAACACGCACTTAATTCATAAGACACAGAGTGAATCTCATCTCAGTACAGTCAGCGAGTAAAAAATGTTTTATTCTAATAAAAATATACATTTTTAAACCCTATTTCTTAGAAATGACATTTAAAAGTCGATATGACTACTATTTGAGTATAATCGTATGATACCTGACGTATCGTATAATCGTACAAGCCTCGAGAGCCACAAAAAACGGCGTCTTATAATATAAAAGATTTCCGAATTAAAAGAGCCCCATCAGATGGGGTTGTACGTAACTTTCTAACTAACTTTCCAAACCTTACCAGAGTAGGGAATAGGTTTACCTGTGTTATCAGATATCTTAGACTCCCACCGGATTCACACCTTAGTACATTCGCTGCTACTTTAAGATACATTCTACTAACTGGTGAACTCGGATTCACCCGCGTAAATTTCGATCCCGTGGAAAAAAGAAAATCTTCTCATGGCAGCTCTTAGGAACATTTTTCGAGATAAAAACTACCCTATATGTTAATCCAAGTTACCCTCTATATGTGTGCCAAATTTCATGAAAATCGGTACAGCAGTTTTTGCCTGAATGAGTAGCAAACAAACATACAAACAAACATACAAACAAACAAACATACAAACTTTCACATTTATAATAATAAGTAGGATAACAATATTAATTTGAACCTCATGGTCGATAGTCTTGTATAATGGGGAAAATTTAAAAAAAAAACACGAACCTATGCACCAAACGCACAATGATGTCTATGCAAAGGTTCATGCAATAGAATTGAAGGTGATTTATTACGCGTTTTTTCATAATTCGTAAGGATTTCCATTGTACAAACAATAACACAACAATAAATGATCTCAAATCATATAAAGGCACGAACTAACCGCCGGCACTCGCAGGAATAGCTTTTATGTTCTTGTCAACGTTTTGAAAGCGCTGCTGATATTTTTCAGCCTCAGTCCGGGCCGAAATTGAGCGTTCATCCGATATACAGCCTTTGTGACTAAATAATGGCACTTAATATTCGGTTAGCGTTTGAATATTTGAATATGGAATGCCGATTCTGCGGATTTAAAAAACGAACGCTACAACCGTTTATTTAAAGAGGGTATTTTCACTTTTATAAAATACATATTAATCGTAAATATATTCGCCTAGTACCTATCGAGTTGTAGGTTCAGATATCAGCAGCAAAACATTTTCGTGCTCATTAAGTATTTTTTTTTTTTTTTTTTTTTTTTTT
>LUGF01045202.1:31544-42702 GCA_001625245.1 Calycopis cecrops
AAACTTGTTTCTTCTTTCTACACTTACTCGCATCGTAGAATGAATCGAGTTTTCGAACGACGCGACGCAGTGAATGGGTTGAAAGAAAATGCTAACGTATGTATTTATTTATCCATTCATCATGTCCGTATTGATATATTTTGAGGTAATATTTTTACTACACGGCAACTCTCACTAAGAGCACACATGTTTTGCGGTTGTCAAAAAACTGGCTTCATTTCACTGTTGAGAACGCTCCGTCTATACTTTTTATTAAGTCTATGAATATGGAGTACAACTAAATGGAAAAAAGAACATTTCAGTGGTTCAACAAAATTAAAAATACGTTATCATTATTCTTTGTCCTCCTTATTGATGATAAGTAGGAGTTTTAATAATATAAGTGGACAAACGAGCAGCAGCCTTTCGAACCGCCGAAAGGAAAAGTCAATGGAAACTGAAGACGTACACCGCACGAAGCGCGAGTGCATCACTTTTAGGTGGTACAAAGTGAGTAAGACGCACCTCCCCGCTCTACCTACTGACCTGCTTCACACGTCTTAGACACAATTATTGCCTAAAACAAACCCCATTCCAGAGGCCATAAAACAAACTTGTCCCTCACAAGTGTAGCGACAGCGACATAATGGGCCAGCTGGAGCCATCGGCCCGTGCAGCGATATCGGTGATCCGCCGAGACCGCCGCTAAACTCTAATTACCCTTTATTACACAATCGCTATGTTCCAAGGGTTTGATGGGATCGCTGTTAGCCCTTTGTTGGAAAGGGATTTCGAACAACTTTTTTTATTTAAAGAGAAGTGGTTTAATAAGATTACTTCAATATAAATTGCTAAATTACTTAGAAACTTCCCGATAAATAAATAGGAATAAAAGTAGATCTTGTTACTCTTAAAGTCTAAACATGAAACCTAAGCGAGAAAACATACAACAACATACCTTCACGTCCGGTAACGGAGTGGACGAATAGAACAGAATCCCACATATCACGATCTCTTAACATTTGCCTAGCTTCCTCCACACGTAACTCTCTTCATACATACAAACATACATACAAAATTTCCTTCATTCGGGAAAGGAAAAGAACTACGTGTAAGTACTCTAAGCTACTCTCGTCTGTCTATCTCTATCTCGAGATATTATGTCTCGACACTAAGGGTCAATTCACACCAAAAGCGAGGCGAAGCGCAGCGAAACGGAGCGCAGTTTATGTGTCATATGAATTTCAATTTTATAACAATTACTATAATACTTATTATCGCATGAGAAACGCGAACGAGGCGCGCGGATTCCCGCGAATTCGCTGGAATGCGCAAGAAGTCGCTAGAATTCGATAATAAGTACTATGGTAATGAAAATAAAGTTGAAATTCATATGACACATAAACTGCGCTCCGTTTCGCTGCGCTTCGCCGCGCTTTTGGTGTGAATTGACCCTAATGAGTTTTTTCCGCCTTCCGAGATGAAACTAAGAATATTTTATCTACACTACACTTAAGTATATTTTATCGTCGCATATAGGGGGCAAACGATCAAACACACGTGGTGGATACCCACGCCCAGTGACATCCGCACTATATATAATTCATAATTCCAAAAACAAATACCGTATCGGGTATTTGTTTTGAAAGTTCTGATAAACCTTCGATCTACCAAGATACACTCCGATATTCCACGAAGTTTGCTCTAATTCGCAACACGGTGACGTGCCGTTGATAACTGGTGAGTTATAGTTAACTGGTGAGTTATAGTTAACTCGCGATAACTTTACTCAAACTACTGGTGCGGTAATAAATTAACCTGCGCGCCGCTGCAGCGTTTCCCGTTGAGGTGATTACCTGCCATCAAAATGTCAAATTACGTTGTTTTGTTACATGGGGTCGAAGGAAACAAGGAAAAACATAGTAATCAGAAAAGGAGGGCCAGACATCTGCATTTTTTTAATATTATAAGGGGCAAACGAGAAATCGGGGCCATTTTCATGAAGCCCGTAGGCGTAGAGTTTATACAGATGCGTTGTTCCTCCTCCTGTTGTAAGTGTGTAAGTCCCTTTCATGGGCCACAGGCTACTTACACACCGCACAAAACGCGACAGCACAGCTGTCACTTCATGCCGGTCTCGTGTAAGCGAGAGGTACTCCCTCGGTCGTGCCGGTTCAATAAGCTGAATGCATACAGTTTGTCACTACTTACTATACTCCATTCATCCTTTTATCTTCTTCCTTCCGCGGCCTCCACTCAGCATCACACCTTCTGAATGTGTGACCAGCTTAATATATAAAATAATACATTTCCTTATGTACAAGAGAAAACACCTCTACAAAATTCCATTTCCTTCCCCTATTTTGTCTGAAACAAACAACGATACAGCCGTACACATAGCTGGCTAATATTTCATATAACACAGCACATAGCACAAGCCGCTGGTAAATTCATAAAGAATAATAGCCGGAGCTGGAGTACGGCTGCAATACTTTCTAGGAACTCTAATTCCTGGGCCAGGTGTTGTCAACTGGAGGTCCACGTCTTACTAGGAAGCCGCAGAGATAAAATGTGATTAAAATAAACTTTTAGCATGAATAAACCACAAAATAAACCGTTTATGTACTTTTTTTTCAATTTCTAAATAAATATTTATTACTCCATTTTATTGTTAATTGTCTTATATCGTTACGTTTCGAACGTATTTTTCTTTTTACAATTTAAAATGAATAATGAAACTAGATAACATCAAAACATACGAGCATGCGAGTAATATAATAAAAATTACAATAATAGCGATAAAACACATCGTTTATTTGGGTGATTTTGATATGACATAGTCTGTATTTTTTGTCTAGTCTAGTTTGATCTTTAAGAAAAGATCTTATTCTTCTCTCAAAGGCCTTCAATGCATCTGTTAGCCTTCTGGTGTTTCGGATATCTGCGGGCATTGTGATCACCTAACATTGGGTGGATCAACTGCTTGTTTGCCTTAAAAGGCAAACTATCAATTAAACCACTATTTTTTTATAGCATAAATGCTATAAAAAATATTTTTTTGGGATAAACAATACTTTGTTATTCTTAGTGTACGCCAAATATCCTCCATTCGAAATTCGTTACGTAGTTTTTGCATGAACAAATAACGAACTTTCCCATTTATAGTATTAGCACGTTTCACGCATTTAAAAGGCGCAAAAAAAGGAAGGTTGGGAAACCCTGTCTAGACCATATTGGCGCTCGCTCGACTGGCTCAAGACTCGTTCTTTCTTCGCGCAGGAAACGCAGCGAACAATATTTCAGTTCAAGTTCATTGTTCTAGAGAGCGGTTTCTTTTACCACTCGAGTCAATGATTTGTTAACGGTCTCCCGTGGTGATAACAGCTCGTGTGATAAGCCGGGCTTGTCCCGCGACGTTCGTCTGTTGATGTTGGAAGAGTCGAGGGAAAACTGACTGACTTATATATCAACGCACAGCGTTGAAATTTGGGACATTTTCATGATGTAAGTGAGCACTAAGAAAGGTGAGGTTGTTTTTTTTTTTCTATTAAATAGTGTAAGGGGGCAAACGAGCAGTTGGAGATATTTTCATGTCTACCGACGCCCATAGACGTCCGCATAGCTTATACATAGATTCGTTGGCCCTCTTCCTCCCCCCCTGTCATGCCGGCCCAGTTAGGCTGCAATGCAACGAGGCACTACCTCTACCTCTATGGTTATAATGATTTTTTTGGTAACGACGGGGAATACCTTTACGTACGCTACCCGGGCGCCCGGGGTGGCTTAACACGGTACAGTGTCGGGCTCCCCCCTACCGAATAAACCTCTGGGGGTGCCTTCAGCCGCTATAATTAGAGGGCCCCGGATCTACAAGCAACAGGAGGAAGATGGAGGGGTCTCCAGTGACAGGCTTGCCTCGGTGATAATGCCTGAAAAGACTTCTCCTTGGGGACTGTCCGTCTGCCTTTGAACAGTCCCTACTCCAACGTTGGAACCGTGCCATGGGGTCAGTTCCCATCATGACCCCTGCTTCTAATGTTCCAACGGAGCACGCCACGTCGGTGGTCTTAATCCACGCCGCCATCTTCTGATACAGAGGGACGGGTGGAGGTTCTCCGACATTGGCTGACCCAGACCGCCACCCAGGGGTCAACTGTTAAACGGCCGCTAAGGACAAGGAGGAATGCAATGACACACCGCATCTCCTCCTCTGCGGCCCCTCCGTCAACGCATCTGACGGTGCGCCCCCGTTCAGTCGCGGGAGACAGGGTACACGGCAACGACACACCGAGACAA
Organism: Calycopis cecrops; assembly: GCA_001625245.1. Lineage (NCBI taxonomy): Eukaryota > Metazoa > Arthropoda > Insecta > Lepidoptera > Lycaenidae > Calycopis > Calycopis cecrops. Next base: position 35,820 of record LUGF01045202.1, read on the forward strand.
CTCTCCTCACGCGACCCCGTCTCCATGGACGCAACAAGAGCGGACCTTGGGAAAGCCCATTCGGAGCATATTTTGTTCAGCAACAGACTAAGATAAGATCCCAGATATAGATTGTTTGATCTAGAAAGATTTAAGCACTACACAAATATCTATCTTTCGAACTGATCACAACAACAACCTCACGGCATAAAATCTTATCTGGTGACTGTGTTAATCTTTAGAATTTGTCACCCCGAACGCAAACGCGTGTTCCGCCAATAAAGTAAGATAATGGGCCCACGAATCCTCTTTATTCAAACTAAAGTATCTCCTTTATCTCCCGTGGCCGGGTGTGGAGAGATACGTCACCGGTGACGCATGTAGATGGCGGGATAGGGCGCTATCGGTGGTTCGGACTGTGCTTACGTTGAGGCGTTTTGTTTATTAAGCTGGCAGTTGCTTGTCGCTTCTTTATATTTGTTTACAAGATGAATCGTTTATAAAAAATAATGGGAATTATTATTATCCTACTAATATTATGAATGCAAAAGTTTGTCTGTTTGTTTGTTTGTTTGTTACTCTACGCAAAAACTGCAAAACCGATTGTCATGAAATTTGGCAGACACTTAGAGGGTAACTTGTATCAACACATAAGATAGTTTTTATGCCGAAAAAATGTTGCTATGGAATGCCATTGGATGATTTTCTATGTTCCACGGGAACGAAATTTACGCGGGTACTTTTAGCTAGCTTTTATATATTATTAGGGAGCAAAAGATGCAACAGTAGACGCCCAAAGGCATCGTCATAGAAGTAAATGCCGAAACGTTTCCTTCCTCCTCCTCCATGGGCCACCGGATATCTACAATGTTTCACCACTGCTGTCATTTTACGAACTCGTGTAAGCACCATCCGGGGTTACCTCCGATAGCGCCGTTTCAATTCGGCTGCAGTGCACGCAGCACTCCCTCTTACTAAACTCTTAACTACTGTTTCTTATTAATTACTTCTAATCGGAACCTGTGAAGCAGAAACTTGTGTTTTATCAATCAAGCTCTCGATACACTAACCGGGACTTTAATTATAGGAACCTGTGTAACAAGCCTTTATTTGTAAGCTGACACTGTTCGTGTTACTACAAGTTATCCGCTCGCCAGTGAAGTTGTCTCAGTACTCGGTGAGAACTTATTCCGAGGTTTCACGGTTTTACATGCTCCAGGCACTCCGCTATATGTTTCTTATTAATTACTATTGATCGGAACCTGTGAAACCGAAACTTGTCTTTTATTGTTAGTCAAGTTCCCGATAGACTAACCGGAACCTGTGTAACTCTGCTTTATTTGTAGACAGTTTCAGTTGTATTCCCAACGCTGACGCTGTTAGTGTTACTACAAGTTACCCGCTCGCTAGTGAAGTTGTCTCAGCACTCGGTGGGAACTTGCTTGTTATCAAATGTTAGTAAATTCACTACAGCGATGACGAGATTTAGCTCATCACAATCAGTCGTTCAGAATTAGTTGAATATTCTGTTCTCCGCTGTCTGGTCTCAGGACGGTAAGTTGGACGGTACAACAACACATCTTCAAGTTCCCTAACGGGGTAGGCTGAGGGCACCGGGCGCCACATATACTCGCGCGCGTTACACACACGTGGGGTACAACCACTACACACAGTGAAGTGACCACCGACGCCGTGGCACGGTGATATAACACTATGAATTTTCTGACTCAGGAATAAGGAATCGAAAAAAATAATTATCCTTTTTGTGTGACTCTCCATGATTACCACTAGACCCAGGACAGTTATAACTTAGCACATAAACAATATACTAAACAAAAACCGACATATATACCTGACAAAACAACCTCCGTGTCATCCCGCGAGTTCATCGAGTCTCGACGCGAGCTGGAATTACAGAACATTTGCCGACGCAGCGCGCGCGATATTGCAGTGTTTAAGACAAACAGAACATTTTCATTTCATATCTCCTACTGCTGCTGTTGGCTGGGTATTGTTGGAGCTGAGCGTTATTGTGAGCGTATAGACTCATTTTATATATCTAAAGTACGTAATATAATAAAATTTACCATGATTGTAGTTCGATACTGCCGTAAATTGACAGCTGTGCTGTCGCGTTTCATGCGGTGTATTAGCTTCCGCCGTGAGTCGGACAGAAGATGGACTTTGAAGAAGATGGATTCACTAAATTCTCCATCCATCATCATTGCCATCCTCTCGAAAACCATCAGAGGCTGTTATTCCCGTGCGGGACATTGGTGGAAATATTGACGTTTTGTCCGTTTTGAGTGCCTTCACATTCCCTGAATATACATATACGCTTAGACTTAAATTAAATAACTGTCACCTGCTAAACCCGTAAGAAAAAAACATACCAAAGCAGTGGCTAAACGGCCATCAATGGCTAAATACAGATCACGATATTGACAACGTAAAAAACAGAAAAGATATTTTTCAGTTACAATACAGTTATATTTTTTTACGTTTCAAATACAGCTTATTATGTAAAACATTCGCTGAGCCTGGCTGGCCAATCAACTGGCGATCCCAATTTGGAGGGAAAATGGCGTTGCAATTGTTTCAGCGGGAATATATAAAAGGTTCTGTTTTTATGCGTTCTGCAGTCAATGCGATATGTCTATCACTTCACCAAACAGAACGCTTTAATCGTTTGTGAAACTATTATTTCGGCCATTGGAAATAATATCTTTCACGATTTTGTTTGCGTGAAAAATAGCGATATAGGTCTTTTCTTGTATAGTTTAAAGGTGGCAAAGGAGCAGTCGGAGATTTTTCATGTCTACGGATGCCCATTGACATTCGCGTTGTTCATACGGATGCCTTGCCCTCCTTCCTCTTGACACCTCAAATATACTCGTTCTTTTTAGTATTGGTGGCAAACGACCATTTTAATGACTACCGACGCCCATAGACATCCGCATAGAGGCTATACAGATGCGCTGCCGTCCTTTCCCCTCCCACCTTCATGGGCCATAGGCTACTTACACACCGCACGAAATGCGACAGCAGTCTCGTGAAAGCGAGAGCTACCTCCCCGGTCGTGCTCTTACTACTAAATATACCTACTTATATTATATATATAGTATAGATAAAGGGACTAACCAGCCAGTCGGAGTCTTTGGGGTTTCACTACCACGTATTTCTTCACGTAGTAATAACCCGAGGTTTCAAAACCTTCCTTCATCTCATGTTGGACACGTGTAACCATCACATCCATCTGTGAGCGAACACCCCGATCGTGACAGCAATGTTCGACCGCAGTGGAACTCCACCACCTCCACACCAGCTACATCCCGTTACGTATTTAATTAAACCAGCATCCCTTATTTGTAGGTTGTCACGTCGGTTACGCCCTTCCACTCGGTATAATGTCGCCTTTACGATTATTGCCCAAATTGGACGCGTAAAAGTCTTATCTTCTTTTATGAGAGTGATTTGTGTGATTTTACTTTCAATGGAGCTTGTTAATCACTATCAGACGCATCGTCTCTCATAGGTGATGTTGAGTAGCTTGGTATGTAAAAGGTAAAACCTCCATCGCATGCTTAGCCTGGAAATTAAGAACCCACTATTACACTAGACCCCACTTAAGTTATTCTTTCAGCCAAAAGCTATTTCAAAATGGGTAAAATCAGGCATAGAAATAGATAATGGAAATGGAATGACAAAAAAATATTTTTCATTCTGAAAATTAGTTAATGTTTACATTAATATGGATTTTACGCAGGTGAAACCACGGGATAAAGTAAAGGAATTCGCAGCTCACAGCAAGTATCGAATAAATGTACCTACATTGTACTCGCGGAATAAGGAATCATAAATATTATGTTTCCATTGGCTGGCGCAGGTTTCCACACGTTTTCCATCTTACAGCCCGCGATATTGACTAAGGTTTATAATATTCAAATCGACTCGATGCCAATGTTATTTGTATCGAGTGGGTGCGAATACTTTTCAACATCGATACTCGATAACGTTCAGTCAGACAACACCAGCTCATCGGCTGTATCTTTGCTAGGCGCAGGTCCAATGTCTGCATTTACGGCGTGCAGAGAAATTGTTCGAACTAAATTTTGCAGCTAAATTTCTGATTTTGTGTGACTATTCAAAACTGTTTGAAACAAACTGTAACGTACTCAAACACGCTTCATAAGTGCTGTACTACCTACGGTTGTATATGTACCTATATTGATTACCTAGGTCACTGTTTAACAAACTTGGAATTGATACAACAAAAAAAAAGTGCCGCTATCTCATTACCTCGGGTCGCAGGTAAAAGCTAGTATATCGTAAATACTGTCTTGAAAAATGGCCACTTACAAATCCTACGAAACGACACAACATAGCTTTCATTTTGCACTTTGTCATCATATGAGCGAGAGGATCCTTCCCCGTCATGTTGGCACCATTTGGCACTAGCTCTTGCAGCATGGCACTACCTCTTACAAAGTGCAAAGTTAACGCGTAAACGCATACAGCGCCGGTTTAAGCTCTGAGTGGCCCGGGGCTTGGAGAACTTGGGGTTGAAAAGGGGGCCCTTTTATAGGTATAAAAATGATATCAAGGTCTCATGAAAATTGCTGCAGCCCCGGGATGCGGTTTTGAACTCAAATGTTAGTCTTAAAATCAATACATCGATGCAAGTAATTCCATTCCCCGCTACACGTCTCAACTCTCACTAATGTAGTACTGAGTGACGGGCGAGCGACAAACTCAGAGCTTTGATTGCAGCCTGCGATCTCACCGCACTCGTGTAGCTTGTTTGTGCTGGAGTATCGACTTGATTACATGCACTGCTCTACACGCGAGCTACGAGGCGTGAAAATATTGGGTAGGATTCGTAGATGTTGTCTATTGTAGATATTCTGTATATAAATAATAAAGTATTGAAGAGAAAAAAGGATCCCGATTTTGATAGAAAATGTCACAAGAAAGAAAGATTTGAAGTCTTTTATCCTATTACTTTAGGAAGTAGTGGTGCTGATTCGCTATATCTTGAGATTGGGATAGTAAAATGCGGACAAGTACATGCCAGACGCTGTATTATTATAAGTATAGGTACTTTTTATCAATTAAACAAACAAACAAATTTTAAAAAAATTACCTTTTTATCATATTAGTTCGTTTATGTCACTTCCAGACATTTCACTTGGTGCTAGCTCATTTCGTACTTACGAACTTCAAAAGTCCCGCGCCTCCCCCTCGTGTACACGAGCGCCACTCGCGGCTGGAGACAGTAACACTCTCACAAGTCTTTGTACCTGCACTCTAATTGAGGCGCAAGTTAGTGCTTAGAAACTCATAAACCACATGTCACAAGAAAGCAACGTTACTTGGCGGCGATATCAACTTATCAGCAAAACAAGAACTCAAGAAAAACTCGGTGGCCCATGGAGGTGGGAGGAGAAAGGAGGGCAGCGCATCTGTATAGCCTCGGCGTCGGTAGTCATGAAAATGGCTCCGGCTGCTCGCTTGCCCTCCTATATCATAAAAAAAAACAGCTCTCAATCTCCGCCCTATAGATTTCTTGAAGGGTTTATTCAACTACAACACATCTTCATGACAATTCCCAGGGTAGAGTATACAGATAGCACAGAGTCACATAACTCATGAAATTATTATATACCGCAGGAAAAGTGACCTCATAGCTGACCGCGAAATGAGAACCGTTCGTGAACCACATCGTCCGTTCACGCTGCAATGCAGCAATGCTTAATTACTCCCCGCCTCTTTAAAAATGCACTCAGAGTAAAGTTGACTTCAATGTATTTTAAATGCACATTTATATACTCGCAGCGACTCAGACGCCGGCACCAAAACAGTGCCGGCTTATATAAATTTGTAATGAAAATACAGTCTCAATTTGAAAGTCTAATGTAGACTTTAGTACCAAAGTAAACGTAGTGAAAAACTGCAACGCCGCTAATCCAGAGCTTTAAGCCCGCGTCAGAGCTTTCCAGTTTAAAATATTAAATGGCTGCCCTAATATACCTTGTATTTATTCGATATTGCCGTCGTCAGCGTCAATTTTGCAGGCCAAAACACCAAGTTAGAGGGAGTTTGACATTCTTGTCAATTACTTTCCCAAGATTCTATTTTCTTATACTTATAGCCATTTGTCAACTTATGACGATGCCTATTAAGGCGCCGAGTAAACACAAGATATTAAATGAAAACTGTTTGGTAAGAGGTGCCACACTGCATGCTTGCATGCAGTCGAATTGCGCCGGCACGACCGGGGAGGTACCTCTCGCTTACACGAGACTGGCGTAAAGTGACAGCTGTGCTGTCGCGTTTCGTGCGGTGTGAAAGTAGCCGGTGGCCCATGGAGGTGGGAGGAGAAAAGAGGGCAGCGCATCTGTATAGCCTCTATGCGGATGTTTGTGGGCGTCGGTAGTCATGTAAATGGCTCCGGCTGCTCGTTTGCCCTCCTATATCATAAAAAAAAAAGAACTTTGAACATCACATTTTCACACAAGAAATAACGCAGAATAGAAGATATAAGAACATCTACCTCCTTTGTGTCTTACAAAATTTATACCAATTACTAAATTAATGACTACTAAATTATAAATAGCACAGGTTTATACAGAAGCACTTATATGCTATTTACCATTTGGTTTGTAATCTGAATTTTCAGGTGCACATTTTTTTATAGTCCTCTCTATATTGATTCTCTATGTTGATGACATTTAATGTTAAATTTTGTGTGGTTTGCACCGCAATATTTGCAGCATTTAATATTTGAGATTGCAACTTTTTTTGCGTGTACAAAGTTTCATCTTAAATACGCGGTAATTTAGTCGATAGGAACACACTTCCCGGTGCTCAAAAGAATTTTCTTTGTTTAAAAAAAAGGCCAAAT
>LUGF01045202.1:67702-89411 GCA_001625245.1 Calycopis cecrops
TTATCCCACACAGCCACTAAATACATATTAGTTGCTATTCATAATTAAAGCCACGGTCAGGACAGAAGCCGGTCGCGAGAAATGTAAATTGTGTCTGGAGACGTGGAGCCGGACATCCGTCCTGCGTACTTCTGCTGCTGCCAACAACCGCTTTGTCCCTGATTTATGGTCTTCGAAGATTCAGTGAGAGCTGCGTGAATTAATACGTATTTCTACTGCACTACCGACGATTAGTCCATGCTGAATTTTCTTATTATTTTTAAATGTTTTATTTAAATGAAAAGTCAATAACTCGTTAGATTAAATTTGATAAAGTACATTATTATTTTTACTATACATTATTATAATATTATATTATTATTTATAATATATAATATAATAGTTCATATTTTTAAAATGTTTCAATAATAATACTTCTAAAAATGATTATTTTGTCTGTTGAACCCTGAAGGACGAGAACATTCCATTAACAAACCTATTACGTCACATGCACGATATTAAGCCATCGTATGCAGTCGCAAATATAGTTCGCATTTAACAAAGAGTCTCCACGGGAAATTCATACTCCAGGGAATGTAATAATTTCAGGAGCTCGGCACAAAGTTAAAATCCGTTTTGTCCTGTTTGATACGAGCTATAAGGAATTTGTGGGTAATGCGGTTAGAGGAGTCGTATCTTTAGTGGTTGAATATTAAAATGGATGCGAAACTACCTTTGATACTTATTATGGAAGACTAGGTTTGGGACAGAAATTTGTATGAGTGAGTGTGTCGGTTCCAACACACAGCTGGAGTTAACTGCAGTACTTTAACTTTAACCGTTCGTGAAAGAGCAAGATCCTGAAAGTCGCGAAACGAAAGTGCGTGAAATGCCGCGGTACATAGCTAGTGCTATATAGCTACAATATCCAAGAATTAAAGGATTTAATAACAATAAATATAACGTCATTGGCAATCTTGTAAAGTGATATTGTCCTTAACAAGGCCGTAGACAAAGGGACGGAATTGGGTACCGGCCGTGATTCCCCCCGACCCCAACAACAAACGACTCTCATTAGCTAAGACGGTAATGGCAACGAGAATTCATTTGATGGCGATATTAAACGAATGTTTGTTATAATATCGTTCAATAGATTCATTAATAGGCTTTTTGGATGGAACTTCCTTAACGCGACACGACAGCAAATTCTATTAGTGTAAGAATCTATTACCTCTAGTGTTGTAGAACAAGTGCAGGTCCCAGACATTGTAACATAAGATAAGATAAGATAATTTATTTGATTTATTTGTAAATAGGTTTGTCAACTTATTTAAATTCTATCTCCTTCTTGCGCACTGGACTGGACTGGACTCTCGGTGTAGAATTTTGACTCGTACCATCTCAATTTTTTAAATTTAAGTCTAGAGGTACACAATAAAACGGTGCGGAACCATTTTCTTGTCTAAGTGGACCTCAGTCGCAATTTTGATGACTATCGACATTCGACATCCACGATAAAGGTCCGTATATCCCTATTTCCTACTTGCCTTCAAATGGTGTCGACAAAACGCGAGACTATGACTCTCACTTGAGGCGCTGTCATGTGAGCAAGAGATACCCATTTCCGTTGCAATAAGGCATGTTTTTTGAAGAATAAAATGTAAAGATTGTAATCCATATCTCTGCCAAATTTCATCATTTTACTGTAACAACAACAATCATACACAAATCTTCCACTTTTTAATATAAATAAAATAAGATAATTTATTGTAAGAGGTAGTGCCTCACTGCATGCTTGCATGCAGCCGAATTGGGCCGGCACGACCGGGGAGGTACCTCTCGCTTACACGAGACCGGCGTGAAGGGACAGCTGTGCTGTCGCGTTTTGCGGTGTGTAAGTAGCCGGTGGCCCATGGAGGTGGGAGGAGAAAGGAGGGCAGCGCATCTGTATAGCCTCTATAGTCTATGCGGATGTCTATGGGCGTCGGTAGTCATGAAAATAGCTCCGACTGCTCGTTTGCCCCCCTATATCATAAAAAAAAAAAAAAAACTGCTAAGACAAAAAATCCGATGGAAATATAATGAGAATAGAATAATTACTAGACAAGCGACCTGAAGTGGCTTGTTTTTGTTGTTTCTCCCTCCGCCCTTATCAATCACTGTCAAGTCGGCTGCTCCTCTTCCACTCGCCCCTCACCTGCCTGAGGATATGTCGTTGACACCCTGTTATGTAATATATCAATTCACTAGCTATTGATCACAAATTTACCAATATTTTAAGGAATGTCAAAAGGAAGAAGCGGTGCACTTAATGGATCACTTTGTTATCTTTTTTTTTTTTTAAGAGTATAGGGGCACAAACGAGCAGTCGGTGTCATCTGATAACTACCAACGTCCATGGACGTTGCATAATCGTTATGAAGATATGCTTTCTTCTTACCACGAAAACGCATATTACGTCCATGCCATAGACTTAATATACTTTTTATTTAGTCTATGCTCCATGCGCTTACTTTTTTTTAATAGCAACGCTCAGTGGGACGTCTAGTAGGCGTTTTGCTTTAAAGTCCTTCTCCATTAAAATATACTATAGCATATTGGTTTTTTATAGCGTAGGGAGACAAACGAGAAATCGGAGCCATTAGCTGACTAACACCCATCAATTAATTATCCATATACTTCCCTACATTTATTGACATTATTATTTTATTTTATAAATTGATGGTTTCTTTAATTTTATATTTGAACTAATAACTTTATATCACACACAAAGAACGCATCCATCATATATCTCAGTATAGTAGAAGGTTGCCACTTTAACTGTCATCAGCGTTCGAACAGGCTTATCTCCATCATAGCTTGGAGTGCGGAAGCATCTGCCACTGCGACATGTTCTGATAGTTGCATTTTCAAAAAAACAAGGGCTCAGCAGTTTGCCTCATTTGCAAAAACGTTTAGTGAAATATAACACAGCACTAGAAGCTGTTACCCGCTGGCTACGCTGGCGTGGTGTAAAAAAAATGAACATATTTCGATGGCACTCTTCAGTTCTTCCTCTATCTCCATACTAAATATAATATCGATCCGTTTATTCTATTTGATGTGAAAGAAGGACAAACAAACAAAGAAACACACTTTCGTATTTATAATATTATTGTGAATTGCAGCTAAATTGACCGGCACGGGAGAGCTACCTCTCGCTGACATGATACCTCTACAAAGACAGCATTGCTGTCCTGTTCCGTAGTTTATGAGTTGGCAGTGGTAGATGGAAGTTGTATGTGAAAAAGGAAGATGATCAATACATCCCCTTAACAATCATATAAATATCCGTGAGTATCGGCAGGTATCAAAAAGTTTCGACTGTTCGTTTTCCCTTTTATACAAAATTAAATAAAAATGACTGGAAGAGGATATGGAACAAAAAATAAGCAATATCATAGAGTTAGCCCTTCTGGTCCGCTGTCTTATTATTGAACGTAAGACAAGTTTTACTTCCTTTTATTCGAAGTGCCCTTATTCTAACTTGAGCTGCAACTAGGGTTACCAGGCCCAAAACAAAAAGCCGGACACAGGATAAAATTTTGCCTAACATTTTACATAAGCCTGACATACTGGGCTTAAAAATAATATTCTTTTGAGATTTACCCATTCTAATCTACTCTCGCGAACTTTTGGGTAAACTCGTCAAAAGCCAAACCGGAGTTGTGTAAATTTTGACATAACTGTAAAAAGCGGGACATGTCCGGGTAGATCCTGTCACGTGGCAACCGCAGCTACAACCCTTTATCTCAGGAGGTACAACACGACGAGTCACGATCGCCGTCAATCTTTACGAACGTGACTACATAAAAGCATCAGGAATGTAAAATCTACTGCTTTTGTAAACATTTGTAAAATTGCTCGGAAAAATAAAACAACTGTTGTATTTCAAAGAAAGATAAATTACAAGAACAGTTGGATGAATAGACGGATGAGGGGAAATTTTCTTTTATAATAATATACTGGCTCATCGTCCAGGTTCAAGCGTCGTAGGACAGTGAAGCTACCTATATTTTATTCTCAAGTCCCAAGAAATACATTTTTAATTACAACATTTTCTTATAGAGATACATAGTATGGGTATTGGAGAGTTATGTAAGTTTCTTTTAAAAAAAAAAAAAAAGTTTTTTTAAAAGTTTATGCTGCAGAAGACTTTCATTATCAGAAGTGTATATTTTTTATCCAGTAAGAACGTGGCATAAGAGCCAAACATTATGTTATTACATTACATATTATGTTAGTAAGAGGTAGTGCCACGCTGAATTCCAGCCGATGTCTATGAGTGTCGGCAGCCATGAAAATGGCTCTACTCGTTTGCCCATCTATACATATAATAAAACAGTAAAATTTTAGTGTCTGTACATTGAATATATTTACGAAAAACTAATTGGGGGCGATTTTAAAATAGTAACAGAATACTTTTCAATGATTTTTAATTTTTTTGTTTGTCTGTTTGTCCGTTTGTTTTTTCTTTTTTTTTTTATGGTATAGGGGGGCAAACGAGCAGTTGTAGACATTTTCATGTCTACCGACGCCCATAGACATCTGCATAGAGACTATACAGATGCGCTGCCCCTCTTTCTCCTCCCACCTCCATGGGCCACCACACCGCACGAAACGCGACAGCACAGCTGTCACTTCACTCGTTCTTCACTTGTTCGGGCTAATCTCCGAAACTACTGGACGGATTTTCATGAAACTTTACATTAATATAGCTTTCATATCAGAATAACATAATAAGTTAAAATTCTGAATAATTTTTGAAGTCCGAAATCCTCGCGGGCGAAGCCGCGGGCGGAAGCTAGTATTCTATAAAAATAACAAAAATGAATATTTTTTAACGACAAAATAAGCCTTAGGAATATTTTAATTACATATTAACTATAGTTGCAGTGAGGTAACGACACAAAAAAAAAATCCTTAATTACAGTGCTTTAATATATTATACATACAGTATATAATTACATCATTCTTAGTAATAGTGCCACACTGCTTAAGTCTTATATTTTATATTTTTATTTATTTAAAAAACAATCACATCTACAATTGTTTGTTGTTTATAATATAACATAATCTTCCATCGCTTCGCGCAGGCCAGTAATTTGCCATCGGCTTTACCTAGATGAAAAAAAAATGTAAATATATAACCGGACTACGGGAAAATTCCGTTTTATCTGATTGAATTCACAAAGCACCTCATCTGAAAGGGGAATTACGAAATCAATCAATGCGAATTTCCATTTTCCTCCTCGCTGACCGAAGGCGTTTACTATTTTACTTCAGTACATTTGATTATCATATTTTTTTGTTTTCCCCCTTTATTCCTCCCCAGCGACGGCGGATGATTTGCGTATTGAATTTAGATATGCTCGAATTTATTACAGCTTTTGTGTTTTGTTATTTTAGGAAGGTTTTTTTGTGTCCATCTAAATAAAATCCTCTGCGGACAAAATAATATTCTAATAAAATAAATAAAACTTGTTAAGCATAATGATAAAAGTTTTAAATACTATTTATTATTCTTGGTGTCCGATTTTCTGAATACGCGAGGAATCCAACTTGGTTGATTCTTAATTTTTATATCCCTGGTTCACTTTATGTTGCGTGTCTCTCTGGTAAAAACTTCGTAGGAAAAGCATGAATAAAAGTAAACTGTTAAAGGTATTTGACGTTGGTTCATCCGCATTCTACCAGCGCATATGTTATGTACACTTCATCGTCTTTTTATTGTATAAGGGCCGAACGAGCAGTCGGAGCCTTATGGCGACCAACGACGCCCAGCGACATCAGCATAATTGAGATGTTTTAAATATCAAAATATTTAAATCATAATGAGATTTTACAAATTTATTTTTAAACGTCAACAGTCTACACCGGTTCAACTTGAGCTCGCAACTCTGACTTGAGAAGAACCGGAGGAACAAACTTGGTGGAAATTATATGCTAAATTGTTGCCCTGCTTCCTTCTCATCCCCAGTGGACCACCAACTCACAAACCGCGAGCAACTTTAGAAACCTGGCACCAGAAAGTCTTGAAAGAATCTAGATAAGTGCGATCTGTGTGATGCTGAGGGGAGCTGTCGGTAAGATTATTAATTTAAAAATATCTTTTCAAATTTTGGTAACGTCCGTGTATCATCAGCTCAAATAGATTATCATTATAAACTTGTAGTTTTTTTTCTGAAATACAACAAAAATATAAATTTTCGCATTTATAATAAAGACAACCTGCTGGCGCAGTGGTACATAGCTCGAATAAGCGGAGCATGTTGCATCTATGACCCGTCTAGATCATGGATATTTAACTATTTATTACAAAAATATAAAATATCTTAAATTTACAAAAGGTACCAAATATATTTCCGCTGTCTAGTACCTGTGACATAAGTCCTTACGGTACTTAGCACAGGGTTAATGTGGTGTGAAAATCCACAGATATTATAATATATACTATATTATTATTAATATTGTTATGCGAAGCTAATGCTTACACCTTGTATCATAATAAGAGTCAACATCTCATAACTAAACCGTTATATTAGTTTGGTGCACAACGCCACGGTCACAAATTTCAAGCGTGACAGTGAAAAAGAAGAGGTAGCGGCGTGACAAACGACACGCCGCCTAATATATTAGAGCGTGCTTATGTTGAGTGCCCTCACACAAATACTATTTGACCACGGTACTGTCACGCTGGGCTTACTTCAATATGAGCATCAGCTGGGAAATAGTTTAGGTTTTGTAGACTAAAATTAAATTTTATTATTTTTTTGTAGTCTGTTATAGTTTGTTTGTTTGTAGTATGTATCTCTATAATGTAAAAGCGCGAAATTGGTGTATAAAGTGTTTTTTAAGTAAAACCTCTATACAAGCGTACTATAATATATTCTATACGCTATATCTTGCTATGGTAAGCAAGCTGGCGAGAGCGTTACAAAATCACGCAAGGCCAATTGAAGTTGTCATTCAAATACAAAATTCAAGTTCGATTTAAGCGAAACTTTTTTATATTAAAAAAATAATATCAAATGACATGTTATGTCGTTGTAATTACGGTAATGAATTTGTGTATTAAATTTTACTTCAGTTGTGTGGTCTAAAGCACACACTTTTTTTTTACAGGGCAATCGAGTCGGAGCCATTTTCATGCACGATGCGCTTCTCTCCTTTCTTCTCCCGCCATGGGGATCCGGATCATATACCGCACGAAACGTGACAGTGCAGCTGTCACTTATCGAGTAAGCGGGAGGTACCTCCCCGGTCGTCCCAATTCGGCTCCAATGCAGCATGGCACATTTTACCGAGTGTTCGACAAGAATCTGAAGTGGAACTTGCATACGGAGAGTTCCAACGGCAAATATCAGATTGGAATTCAAATAAGCTGACAAACTTATATTAGAAGACGCTAGCATTTGTATGAAATGAACTATAAATTTAAGCATGTAATTTATTTTTTCAGTAATATAATATTCTAATTTACACAACTTACCCTTGAAGGGACAAGAGGAAGTCAGAGGAGAAACCACATTGGTTCGTTATACTAAATATATCACCACTAATAAGGGAATCGTAACTAGGGCTGACACGTCGCGTTCTAAAGGGCCAGACTAGCGAGTCTACCCGGGCGTTTCATAAAAAAAAGCGGGGTACCCTAAGGTATAAAAGATTTTGCGTCTTATATCATTACCAGCTGTGCCCCGCGGTTTCACCCGCGTTTAATTTCTAAGAAATCCATAATAAACTTCAACACCCTATTTTACCACCTTAAGGGTTAAATTTCTAAGAATCCTTTCTTAGCAGTGCCTACGTCATATCATCTACCTGCATGCCAAATTCCAGCCCGATCCGTCCAGTGGTTTGGGCTGTGCGTTGATAGATCTACGTCACGTTTGAGTTTTATATGTGTTGGTTTTAGTAGATATTAATACAAATGCGAAAAGAGAAAGCGCTTGCTGGCATAAGGTACCGCGCGGGACGGCTAGTCAAAATTAAAAAGCCTGACAAAATCCGGACGTTAATTTGGCATTAAAACTGACAACTTCCGGCTTAATCCGGACTCCTGGCAACGTTATACGTATACACTTACTGCTTTTCGCCACACACTTTACACCATATAAGTCCTCGTCGTCTTTTATTTATATTACAAACCTTCCGTAGCTTTTTTACCGTTTAATCAGCTTTTGATAAGTTTTTGGCAATGAATTGTAGATATAAATTCGTGTTGTTGAATACATTATACGTTTACGTGGACCCTTTTTTACCACCTCCTAAAACCACTCACCTGAGTCTCCACACAATTACTTAACGTCCGCCATTTTAACGTAAATCGTGTTTTAAGGCTTTGTCCGTTTGTTTTTCCGCTCGTACTGATACCTGCGTGAATTTACCGTGTTCCGCTAATCACCGCGCCGCGGACAAAAACATTAGGTTTTTGCGAGCGAACGATATTGGACGGGAGCCAACCACAGCCCGGTAAAGCCAAGTGCACACGGGGGAAAGATTGATTGCGATTGGATTCGCCGGTTTTGTGTCGCAGTATGGCAGTGTTTTATCGGGTTTTCGTCGTCTTTCTTTAGTGACGTTGCTAAATTAGAAACATTTATAAACATACAAATATGTAGCACAGAGAACTCGCTAAATGGCAATTAGCTGCTCGTCCTAACGCTCGTCGACGTAGATAGCGCACGCAAGGCAAACTGTGGGTATGTTAGACACACAGCAGCTCACTACGTACTAGTAGTCTGCATCAGAGTCACCGACGTTGGCCGACAACCTTGTCTCAGCTTTTGGGTCTAAAGTCTCACCACCAACCAAGCAGTCCCGAATTTTAGAAATATTTCTAAATCGCATTTTTAAATCTATTCGCATAGATATATCTGTTGCTACAAGGCCCCATGCTCCTTGGTTCGTTAGCAGCCATTCCGATATACTTAACTACAGCAGCCGCATTGTGACTTAAACAGAGCTACAAAGACTGCGAATGTAGAAATGGCGATACGAAGAGAAGGAAACTCACTATCCCATCTGTCGTAGTTCAACTGAACTTAAAATCGGGACGGTTATGTTGGAAAAGTAGGTATCTGAATGTGCGATTTGGAAGACCTTCAGACAGCCTATGAGGATGGCCGATGTAGAGGATACGTTGCTCTTCTTTACTCGTTTATTATTTATATTTGTAGGAGGTATTATTCGGGTAGAGAGAGACTGGGTACAACAGGGACGAAGTGGACGGCAAAAAAGTGATGGAACGCCTGCGAGCATGAGGATGTCAAATATGGGACAATAACATCAACTGGGATAACAGGCGAAAGGCACTACATTAATAATAATAATAATAATAATAAATAAAAGTTTATTTCAGATTTTGTTATAATCCATAGATTGTTAGTGACAGTTTCTATTATCTTATGTTAGTATTATTATTATTATTATTATCATCTTTTAAGCCGTCCTATGGCTATTTCGACTCCTGTGGTGCTAGATGGAGCAGTCGGACCTAGCAGCAATCATCTTTAGGATGCTGTTGTCGCTGGAGCGTAAACGATGTAGCAGGGACGATGCTTTTTTGCGCATTATTGCGAAAAAGTCGTCGGTGTGTGCGTCTGCGAACATTTTTGAAGCACTATATCGCCACGGCAGCCCCAACAGCATACTAAAGGTATTGTTGTAGAGGACACGCAATTAAATTAAATTAAACATATGGAGAAAGCCAGGATCCACAAATCTCCAGTGGAAATAAGTAAGTTTCTGCTGCCATTGACCAGTACGTCCGGAGAAGTACCTACTGGCTAAAAGCGTTAGCTATGTGATCGCGTTTCAAAAATCAATAAAAGTAACCTAAATTACTCCTTATTAAGTGAGGTTTCGTCAAAATCGGTCTTCAGAGATTATCAGCAACAAACAGACACACAGACCAAAAATGTACAAAATGTTATTCTATCATACGTACCGTACCCAAGCTTTGGTTTTTTGCTTTTAGTAAAAAGGGGTTATTTTAATAAAAAGACACCAATTTTATTTATTTGTATAGACATACTATTGTTGTCACAGTTGTAAACGCAGCTTTACACTCGAACAATCAGCTTTGCCGGGCGATATACATTTCTATTTGTAGTTGTTATCTATAAACGTATATTGTAGCAGCGTGCAACATACAAATGTTACTTTACTTCTACTATAGGCCAATGGCTCTTCAAAATAATATAAGGACTTAACTATTCTTAACAGACGTCGTTGTTACAATAATTCGTGTTACGTTACAAATGTTAATTTTTAGGTGAATTTTTATTTGAAAAAAAAAGGAAGATGAAACTCCATAAAGCACGTAATTGGATAACTTTCCACCCACACGTATTTATACTATGGGGGCAATCGAGCAGTCTGATCCATTCTCATGATTGCCGACGTCAATAGAGGCTATATAGATGCGTTGCCCTCCTTTCTGCTTCCGCGCCGCGCGCCGGCTACTTAAACACCGCACGAATCGCGACAGCACAGCTGCCACTTTACGCCGGTCTCGTGTAAACGTGAGGTCGTGCCGGCCCAATTCGGCTACATGCATGCAGCGTCGCACCTCTTACTTATTAATTAATCATTAATGATTTAAGTTACCACACCAAGTTCGTTACAACGTTAACTAGTATTAACAAGTTCCTATTTATGTTCCCTAATGCAGTAGCGGAGAATGGGCCATTGTCAATAGATTGGCGGTTGGAGCCTGGCCAGATCTCAAACGGAGCTACTATTTGAACTCGATCCTGTTTCAACCGACTTCAAATTTCAACTTCAAACTTCCACTTCAAAGTTGTGTAACTTAATGCAAATCCAGGTACAACATTTAAGACGCCTTACAATATTCATGGAAACTTGCTGCGTCCAAAACAAATTTGGGGAGAATATTTTTTGAATACATTTACAAAGTAATTTTGATATTGCGGTAAGAGTCGGTGAATTTAAATTTCTGTTCAGAGAGAGTAAGGGTGAGAAGAACATGTGTCTTCAAGATTTTTTTTATTGTAGGAATAAGTCAGTGAGTGGAGCAAAGATTAGCCGAAGACAATCGGAGACTATGCCAACAAACACTCAACTTTCGCACGAGGCTATACATATGCTCATGCGACCAACAAAATGGTCCATTTCGCATGTGTATAAGTCCCATGAAAATTTTATGCAGCTAGCGAAAATCAGGTATCTTTCGCCTTTTCCATGGCAATGATGCAATAGCGCTACCTTAATAATAATAATGTCGTCCTAGCCGATTTCGGCTGCGGCAGCCGTCTGCGAAGGACATAACATTATAGTGCACAAGTGTGCGCGCAGACACAAGTGCACTCTCTATTCCCCTATACTCTGATGCGACGGCAGTCAGACACGACCGGTGAGAAATCAAACATCTCACTTACCTTATAAACATCTCTTTCCTTGAAAGAGCTGTATTGTTATTACATTCCTCTTTTCACGTTTCAAGTTGTTGTTTCTGGTCCAATATGGCGGATTTATCTATTTCTTTATTATTTCGTTGGGACTGCTGACGGGCATGTTACATTTGCCTACGAGCAATAAAATATAAACGCAGAAAAGACAAACAAACGGATAGCAGACAATAAACAGTACGGAAGAACCCTGGTGCTCTCTAAGGTTGCATCATTACGATATAGATTTCGGAACTAGCTAATTCTTAGGCTCAAAATTAAAACACATTTTTGGCGACTAAAACCTAGAGTTACAACACCATGACAGATACTATCAAAATCACCTTCGAGAGTAAGATGTGACCCACACCTGCCTTAATATAAAAGTAGTATAAAGTAATGATGGATCGAGTTAATCGAAGAACAATACTCGCGTTAACGAGCAGTTTTTACGAATAATGTATGTGGCCATAAGAAAAAGATTACGGTGATTAATTTCAAGTTTTCCCTGATTACTCGCGTCTTGTAATCATCATCAACAATATCCGTTAGCCCTATCAATCTGAATCTGAATCTGAATGAAATTGATCTGATTGATTGAATGATACACAATATTTAAAAGCCGAAATTCGAGCTTCGTTCCGCTATAGAACTAGCTAAGGAAATTTCTCGTCTATTGTATCTAATTGGTCACTATTTGGTCATAATTGGCTAGGTTTGATGTATTGACTATTTATAGTAAAACTATGGCAAGTGGTATAAAATTTCGATGACACGTGTCTTTCAGCGAGGCATTAAAGCCTTATGGAGAGAATTAATAATCAATTTAATCAACCATTATAATCATAATTACTAATTGGTGTGTGCCTGAAATTCAGCTACAGCGATATTTTCTACAAAGACTCACATTTTTTTTTGTTTTTTATTTTTTTTCCCTGAGTAGTTTGCGTAAGAACACTACGCAAGCACTGCATTACACAAGTTCATTCTCGATTGTTCTTATTGTCCTATTCCTAATTGAGGATGGTATGTTAAGATGTAAGCCGAGGTAGGTATAAGTTATTAAAAATAGAAAAAATATCATTTATACATTCTTCAAGATACAAAAGTACTCTTACATATAAGTATATTTTGGATGTTGGTGATGTACCTTTATTTTTCCTAAAATTCACAAACCTTAAGGTTACATAATTATGCTATAATTATGCATTTATCACCCTAGTTCACTAGTCAAATCAAGCAAAATTTCGAGTCGTATATTTGGAAAATAAACTACAATAAAAACCGTTAACGTAATATTATTAGAAAAAACGATATCTTGAAACGCTCTGAATAAGCTTAAAATAATAATAATAAAAACCTTTTAAGTTGAGTGAGAATTCATGGTACAGAAAGGTTGGATTCTCAAACTGTGCAATTTAAGATTATTATACTATTCCCAACGCAATCTAGTTCATACAAGATTCCGGCGGCCACCGAACGTCTTACAATCAGGTTTGCCAGACCCAATGGGAAATATTAGACACAAGGGAGTCCAAATGCCCATGTTTTTTAACAGCAGTACCCTAAGTAGGTAATTTTTAAGATCAGCGCAAAGTGACGAGTCCACTCGAAGCGTTTCGTTTTTATGAAGGTCGGGATGTGCCCTGGGGCCCTGGGGGATATCCCTTCGAAAGTTACGTATATAACTAGCAGTTCTGTATGCCTCAAAGAGTCTGAGAGACTCAAAGAGCTAGTCTGATTAAATTTACGAATATCCAAAAAAAAACTGTCGTATCTTTTCTGTACAATATTCGCAATTTTTTCTATATAAAATACAAAACGTAAATATACTGTAAAAATATTAAATTCGATTTTTACTCATGTTATTTTCGTTCGCCGCAAAGTGAATGGCAAGTCAAATGCAGAATTGAAAATGCATTTTTCACTGACACACGAAATCGGGATCAAACCCAGTTCGCTCAAGTGGTAACTATATTCTTTTTTAGTTTTATACCGAAGCTTATAGACATCTTCATAAAACTTATACAGACGCGCCCTTCTTCCACTTCCCTCCTCCGTGGGACCGCACGAAACGCGACAGCACAGCGGTCACTTAAGCGAAAGGTGGCGAATAACCTGGTGGTGCCGGTCCAATTCGACTACCAAACTTCCAAAGTATAGCATCATTGTTCAATTCTGCCAACTTGATTTACTGGTACTACTGGGACAAAGTACTGAAACTTCCAAATTTTCTTTTGTTCCGTATTTACAAAATAAAAGGTAATTAATGTGTAAATGAAGTAAAAGAAAAAGGCCATGTTCTAATGATTTCAACATGAAAGTCATTTATAAAATTTAAAATTATTTAATTATTACTGAAAGGCCAATTATTATCCAGTGAACCTTATCACTTGTGTTTTTATATTTCAAAAAAATTTAAAATGCCTTTTCTTTGATCTTACCCGACTGAATCAGGAAAGGGCAATGTTTTCCTATTTGCTGTTTGTGAAATAAAAAATAATAAGTGACGCGAACTGTTTCCGCGAAGCTGTTGAACAATGTTTGCTCTCAATAAAAACGCTCAAGTGTGAGCTTCCACAGACAAAGCCGACGGCTGTGAGCAGGAAAGTGCTGGCAGCTTGTTCCTTTAAACGTTTTTATGAAAATTTCATGTGACCTAATAACTTTCTTTTTTTCTCGCTCTGTTGTGTGACTTCATAACGCTAATAGTGATGTTGTTATTTCTGTTGGTTTGAAAAGCTTATTTAGCGCTAATTTTGGTGAATCATATCCAATGAAAAGACCAAAGCCAACGAAATAGCTTCATTCCATGTGCCATATAATGAGGTCTTGATAAGGGATTTCGTATGTTAGTGTTGCAGTAGAACCGATGGAATAGCTCAAGGCTCACGTAATATCGATGTGACGCGATAGCTGTGCATGATGTTATCTTTTTGTCTGGTTTGTGATTTTTCGGTGGCCCAGTAAGAGAAGGAGAGCAACGCGTATATGTGTGTATCCAATATGCTATTAATTATATGCATCGCATGACACTGACTTTCTTTATACTGTGAAAAAGAGTGTTCCAGAAAAATAAAAAAGTGCATTATAACTACAATTTTTGACTAAGTTCACGATTTTCGCTCTACCGGGTTAGAATACGAGGAAGTCACATTATGGTAGACAAGAAACCTCCAGTGATGTTGCAATATTGCTAGCCGAATTTCGGCTATCAATAACCGATAGCCTACCGTTGGTCGTGCTGATAGCCTACCGATAGCCTACCGAGACACGGGGTGGCGTCATCACCATCTTCCTGATTCCAAAGTTTTTGAGCCGAAACAGGATTCAGATTCTGGCATCTCTCGAACAACGATAGTAGTTGATAAGCCACGAATAGTCTAACAGATGCTATCCGTTGTATCACTGAAACAGCATCAGCTTCACAGCTTTCACATTTCATAAACTAACACTCTTACATCCTATTTTTCTTAAAACACCACTTCTCTAGTCTAGACACTAGACAGGATACGAATATTCAATTGAATGAAAAGAGAATATAAAACCATTTAGCTTTAAGTGACTCTCACACGGCGATCAGCAGTGATATGCTCGCCTTTAAGGCTCTAAATGTTTTCAATTATCCGAGAGGTAAGAGGCTCTGCGAAGGCGCGTTTAAGCTGCACTCCGCAAACGGTCTTATTGCAAATGAGTTTGTGCAGGATGGGAAGATAATGACTCCAATTTGTAGGATTTGTGTGTTGGAACGTTTGGAATATTAAATTGTTGTTGGAGCATTGCAGCTGAGGAAGGCATGGAGATAAGAACCCGACATTTAATAATAATATTGACCTACTAGTCGAATTTCGGTTTTTTGTATAGTTTATTGGGGCAAAAGTGCAGTCTTTTTATGATTAACAACACCTACTGACAACAGCGTTGCTTACCGAAATTCTCTCAAAGTACCACCCGAATCGATATAAGCCCATAGCTTTCAACAACAAGACAATCACACAAAATGAAAGACAATATAATGTTTACTTTTATATTTTCTTCAACAAGTAAAAAAGTACAAAATTCTATGGCACTAGATATTTCTATACACGATAAATAGGAAACATGAGGTCTGAGAAAGCGAAGCAGTCATTTAAATATGTAAAAGTAGGCATATAAATATTAAAAAATAAACAAAAAGTTAAAATTTAACAATTACTTGGTTTCGTTGAAGTACAAGTAGTCTATAAAGTTAAAGTTTTATAGAGTGAAAATAGTAATTAAGTTTGTCGTAAAAATAGAATTTAATAAAAACCAAACACAAGGAAAAATAAAGCTAATTTTATTTGCACTTATTTTTCTATGGCAAATTTACATGCTCCGTTCTCCCAGACGAACTCGACAAACATACACGTTCTTTCTCACTTATTATAAAATGCTGACTTAGTTTATTTAAATTTATTGTAATAAATTGAGTACACATTATATAAATTAGGTTCATATTTTAATGTGACATTTTTTTTTATTAACTTAAGTAAACAGATAAAGCGTGTCTCATTTCCGACACGCTGCTAGAGCTTACTCCTTAAGAATGAACATGATAAAGTGTATGGTGCGCAAGAGACGTAGCGGGGTCAAGCATAACGCTAGTGTTACGCTCGACCAGTTACTGTTTCACTTGATCTCTTAAATTCTTTCTTATGGAGTAAGCTCCGAGAACTTAAAATCCAATTCTTACTTCCTACAGTCGTTTAATGTACGTATAGTTGGTTCACAAAAATATATCTCTATTTGTTTAGAACAAGCTCATACTAGACGTGTACTGAGTCGGTTAGCTAAATAGGTCAAGCGTACACCGAATACTTAATATAATTAGAATTAAATTACAAGACTAGGTAATGTAAGAAATGCTAAGCAATTTATTAAGAATTATTTGTAATCCTATAATACTTATTTACCTATAGAATACAGGACTTAGGATGGCTTGAGCTAAGTTATCAAAATTAACTCGCGCAAAATAAAGCATGGTTAGATATCATTTAATGTTCATCTTTTAAAAAATCTTTTATTAAAGATAGATATTAATGCAGTTTAAAATAAAAAGAACGTCATGAAACTTAAAAACATTAAAGTAATATTTGGCAGTTAGAAACAAGTAAAATTAAGCCTTGGAGTAAAAAACCTGTTGATAACTTTATAAGTAAAAAAGATACCATCAATTAATGGTGGTTTGCAACTTGCATATTGCAAACTAATACATAAAAAAAACTAAAATAAACAGCTTATTTCTATGAGATAAATAATTACAATATCATACAGTAATATTAAGAGTAATATAACATTTGCAGCTGTTGAATGCAAGTAGCTTGTGACTGCTAATATTGGCGTTCTCAAAGGAGGTTTATGCTCACCACACACTTACCAACTCGGAAAAGGAACGTAAACGCCTCGCCTAGAAAAGCGTAGGCGATACGATTACGTTACATTTCCCATTAGTGTGCGTTACAGTATGGAGTTTCATACAAGGAATACTGAACGGCTCGAGGTGAAGCGTTCGATTCCTTTCTGAGTTGATATGTGACCATAATGTATATATTACCTTAGAAAAAGTATACTACCGTGTATACTTCATCTAAGTGTCTGTGTGAGCCTTCTGTTACAACTTATGATGTGATATGAAGAAGCTTGATAAAGACTATCGTTTAAAATTGTCAACCACCTCGAACAATTCAAAATTCTGAAGTACATTTATACTTTAATTTTAAATTAGGGATTAGTTCTTAAAACACTTTATATTTTATTACTATTATATTACATCACGGTATGAATCTAATAAATAAAAAATAATAGGTCCGGGTTGGAATATTATTCTTATACTTTTTTGAATACTTGATTTACTGACAGTGTACGAAATAAAGTCATGAGATTTGTATACTTAAATATACTTATTACAATCGTGACTAAAGCATTTCACAATTTCTTTTTATAAACTCTAACTTACAATAACTTAGTTTGGTATACTTGTATGTCTTTCCATAAAGCGACGTCTCCCGAACCTGAAAGAAAGTTTTATCAAGATGACATTTTTTATCTATTGTTACTTTATGTGACTTTATATGGTTTAAAATGTATGTTAATGTAATTAGATCAAGGATTGTGACATGTGACATCGGTTCTCTCTTCCTATCCGATTGGGGAGTGTCCTTGTTGTTTTTATAATGATAAAGTGTCTTAATTAATGTTGCAATTAAAAATTGTAGAAATAATCTACTTCTAATAGGTATATATTTGGAAAAAATAAAAATTTCTTGAGCTAAATCCTTTTGGTTGTGAAATTAAAAAGAATAGAAACCAATTATTGTAAAAGGTAGATATACCTTGCCTCAATGTGCCTGAATTAGACCAGCACGACCAGAGAGGTACCTCTCACTTACAAGATACCTCCTTAAAAGTAATAGCAATTTTATCACATTTCAAATGATGGGAGCCGGTGGTCCATTGCCAAGGTGTGATGAATGAGGGCAATGCATCTGCTTATACGGATTCTAATGAGTGTAGGTAGCCACCTAATTGAGAAGAAAGTTTTACACACGAAAGCTCTTGAGAAAGTGACATACGTCCGCTACTCACTGGTTGTGCCGTCTTCTTCGTATTTGTGTTGCTCGCCTCTGAACGTTGCTCTCTATACAAAGAACTATTAGTTTCTTATCACAGGTGAATCTGGAAGTAAAAATATTGAGTTAAAAAATTGAATCAGTTCATACACGCTGCTGGAGTTTACTCATTACAAACGAACACGATTCTGAAGTGAAGGCGCGCAAGAAACGAGGCGAGGTTATTTTACCTTTTTTTTTTTACTTTATTTTAAGTAAAAAAAAAAACAAAATGTGAAAAATTTTATTTTACAAAACTCCTATTTACTCCTCTTTACATACCGTGTAAATCTACACTCTAAACTATTACCTATATAAAGAAGAAAGATTTCTTGTTTTTTTGTCGAATAGGCTCCAAAACTACTGGACCAATTTCAGCCACTCCTTCACTAAAATGAATTTTAATGTGTAGCTAACACCCCATAATCACTTAGACTAAAATTGCCTTACACTAATATAATGCATGTGTACATTATAATGTATATTATTATAATATAATAATGTAATGTAATACACAAAACACAATATACCATATACAACATCAATTAAATTTAACGAGGCATCAGAGTATTACAATAATATAACTAAGGCTAACTAAGACCCATGTCCATCCTGACGTCCACAATGGACTAACAATAACGATTGACGTTAGAAGTAATGTTTGAGCTCGCACATTATTTCGATATATTCCGAGGAAGTTTAACGTTATTCATTAATCTATTCTCCATAATTAATAAAAAGAGGAAAGATTTTATTGTTTCTGGGTATAGAATATGCTCCAAACATACTGGATCAATTTTAACCATTATTACTGTAATAGATAATAATAATAGATCTACATTAGCAGGAAATAATGTAGACTATGTTTTAAAGCGATTCAGCAGTTTTTAATTTTGACACCCAACGGATTGGGCACCTGTTAAATCAAGTTATTAAACAGCCTACAGACATTTTTTCGAAATGAGGTACACTGATGAGCCAGGATAGCTGCTTCAAATAGAAGGAGCTGGTGTGGGCGTACCTACAGGCTCCAGCCGGGTATTCCTTACAGATTTGAAATAGAAATTGAGTAGTAGATTATGATTAATAATCATGCTTTAATAGTAGTTTAACAACTGTCGTATAATGAAGGGTATTAAAACTCGAGTGTGAGTTTTTGAAACGAGCGGAGCGAGTTTCAAAATAGTAACGAGTGTTTTAATACCTACGTGTAAATTCATGCCTACGTGTAAATACATAGAAAATGATAAATAGAAGCTCAATAACATATTATTTATAGAATTACTTCTGCAAAAAAATTAATGGTATTGTGAGCGAACTTCTAGAGGCTTAAGCAAACTTCATGGGGCTTCGCCAGGGGGGTTAAATGCTTAAGAGTTTTATGAAAGTCAAAGAAAGAGTTAGACAACACTCATCTGGCATGGCTCTTAGTTGATGACTCACATATTTTGGTCTAAAAGTTTACGGCTGTGCAGATACGAGCCAAGTCCGTAGCGGTCCTTGCTTCTGCTGGACCATTCGTCGCACGAGGTATGCGGCCGGTGTAAGCCATAGATGTCGCTCCCGTGCCATATAGCTTTTATCGGCCTGAAAACAATAATTGCATTAATTCCTAGTTTTTGTCCGTCCTCTATAAAAAAAAATAGTTCTTTCCCACAAAAGATCGGCGTGAATAATGGCTATGTTGTCGAGTTTCTTGCGGTGCAAGAGAAGTCGGAAGGCACTCAGGGTAGCTACTAGTGAGATATTTTTGATAATATTTATAGAAGATCTCATTGTTACTTTGTCCCTAATGCAACAAATTAAGACAAATAAACAATCATATAATCGGAGAGGTAAATTATCCTTTCCTTTACTTTAACACAGTGGGAGTACCACAGGGAAGTATTCTTGGTCCCTTACTCTTTCTTTTGTGTAATAATAATCTAACTTCTGTTTTTGTTTTTTGTTATTTGATTTTTTTAATGATAGTGAATGTAAATAAGGTAATTTTTCAATTATAAATATACCACGACTGTTACTTACCAAGTCTTATCAATGAACACATTTTGTCCGCTGAAGCTGTAGATGTTGGTCCGCCGGTTGATGAACGGGGCACCGGATCCGTTGAACATGTTCCTCCAGGAGTGGAACAGCAGCTCGTTCTGAAGGTTCACCACGGGCAGGTCGCGGTACTGGTTGTTCTTCATCACTCTGTCCAGGTGTTCTATTCTGTAATTATTATTTACAAGATTTTTTTGATTTCTTTGAAGATTCAATGTTAACGCCATAATATGGCGGCTCGAAGACTTCACTGCTTTTCTCAATTGCTAGCTTTTCTACGAAACTCTGCATTCCAACAGGAAAATATTTTTTTTAAATAGTATCCTTATGTTTATGTATGCCCCCTTGGGCAAACGAGCAATTGAAGCCATTGTCATGTCTACCGACGCCCAGAAACATCCGCACATGGTTATACTAATGCGTTGTCCTTCCTCCTCCGATATACATGGATACTTAC
Organism: Calycopis cecrops; assembly: GCA_001625245.1. NCBI lineage: Eukaryota > Metazoa > Arthropoda > Insecta > Lepidoptera > Lycaenidae > Calycopis > Calycopis cecrops. The sequence goes on from LUGF01045202.1 coordinate 88,264, forward strand.
GCACCGCAGGAAACGATACAGCACGGTGTCAGCCCAATTCGTCTACATGCATGCAGCGTGGCACTACCTCTTACTAAATAAATAAAACAAAGCTATTGTGTTGCAGGGTAGACATGTAATGCACGCGCTTAATGATTTTTTTTACGTTTATGCATCTAGCTGAAGTAAACTGTGCTTTGTGATATCAGAAAAACAGATTGGATAAGCGAGAGGAGTAAGAGGTAGTGACGCATTGCATGCTTTCATGCAGCCGAATTGGGCCGGCATGACCGGGGAGGTACCTCTCGCTTACACGAGACCGGCGTGAAGTGACAGCTGTGTTGTCGCGTTTCGTGCGATTTGTAAGTAGCCTGTGGCCTATGGAGGTGGGAGGAGAAAGGAGGGCAGCTCATCTGTGTACTTTCTATACTCTATCTCTATGTCGTGAAAATGGCTACGACTGCTCGTTTGCCGTCCTATATCATAAAAAAAAACGAGAGGACACTATATTTTGTAGAGAGTCCAGTAATCGTAGGATGGGGAAAAGAGCCGGTGAACATACTCCCATATATCTCCTGCGATACGCTCCACACCCACTAGTGGAAAGACCACGAGTGTAGGCCGTATGACAAAATATTTGAATTGAGGTGATGGACGGCATTCTTTAGTGGGTTATTGGAAGACCGTTCTCTTTCAACTTCGGGCACTGGATCTTGTCTAGGAACAGTAGGAATCCGTCTCTTAAAGGGGCGCATAAAATATTTTTTCACATATTCTAATAAGTAGTAGATGAATAAAAACAATAAAGAATGATAAAATCGAAGGTAAAACATAAAAGAGGAACGGATATAGAATATGAGAGAACAATATATTATTTTCTATGATTCAATGTATGGGTCTGTCAGGCGGAAATTAACGGGGGTATAAATACAAATCACATTTCTTTTAACATTAATATTGTCACTAAAATCATCAGCCAGCTCTCGGTCTCAATGGAAGTGGGAACAGTATTTTTGTAAGATGTAGTGTTATTTCTATATTGCCAAATTCACTGCATAATTAATGCTAATGGGTCGGTAATAGACAAATAGCTTAACTTGTTTGCCCGTGATGTTTTTAGTGCCACACTAGGTACATGCTCGCATGCAGCGGAGCCGGCACGACCGGGG
>LUGF01045202.1:89631-103017 GCA_001625245.1 Calycopis cecrops
AGAAATCATCACTGCGCGTGCAAATATCCCTCTGTGTTTGGTCATCTGTGGTTTTATCTGTATTTTCATATTGTTGCGCTTGTTGAATTCATACAGTTTCTCTGATGAAGTAAGTTTTAATCAGAATTGTTCTGTATGTTCGCCTATAGCCGCAGAAATAAAACATATTATTTTAATAATATTAATTTTCCTACTAAAACTAACATAGCTTCCTTCCTTCCATAAGGTCCTAACCTTTCACAAAATCAGTTGTGCAAAGGTCAGCTAAAGTATCCAATTACAATACCTATCAATCAAATACTTACAAAGTGCTTCACTTCTTGTGGCCGATTTTGTGGAGGCTCTGGTGTTGTTGGTCTCGGAGTTGGCGGTGGGTGAGTTGTTTCTACATCGGTCTCGCGCTTCATGCGGCCCAACTGAAATGCATAGAAATTTAATCTAGACTTGGAAAGGAAGGAAAGGAAAAAAAAGGAAAAAAAAGAAAAAAGGGGGAAAAAAGTGAGCAAATGGATTCTTCAATGGTACATCAAGATAAGTTTGTGGTCTATTCGATTACTGCCAAATATACTGGAATGGAAAATCAATTTGAATTTAATATTATGAATACGAAACTACTACTAATATTATAAATATGAAAGTTTGTATGTTTGTTTATTTGTTTGTTTGTTTGTTACTCCTTCACGCAAAAACTGCTGAACCGATTTGCATGAAATTTGGCACACTCATAGAGGATAACTTGTATTAACGCATAGGATAGTTTTAGTTTTAATACATAGGATGCCATGGGATGATTTTCTATTTTCCACGGGGTCGAAATTTAGCGCAGCGCGTGTTTTTATATAACGTTATCTCAGCCGAATTTTGGCTACGATTACCGTCTCTATATAGACTAGCCGCTGACACTGACTGTACATCACGTTGTGTGCACAGAAGCAGGTCTATACTCTTTATATAATCTATAAGCCTATTCTAATAGGACGGTGATCCAACACAACCGAAAAAAAATCGAGACTGGCTCATGACACCGTCAACTTCCTTTTCTGCCTGTTTTTAGAAATTGTCCCAAAAATCAAATTCTGTAGTCAAAATGAAGGTTCATTTTGAGAATTTGAAGAAGAAGAAAGAAGACCACAGATTTTGAGTTTAGGTCCTATTTGGCTAAATGGGGCCGCGGAAAGACCTTTCTTACTATGTTTAATGTTTATTCTCGTTAACAGTCAATTACCAAAATTATTCCGGCTGTTTTATTCTAACTATACAATGAAAATGCATGTGCAGCTTTATGCTACTTTATATTATAATTAAAATGATTTCTTACCAAAACTTCTTGCCATCCGTTTTGGACCCGCAACAGCATCTCATTTTCTTCTATAATGTAAGCCAGCGTACCCAAACGAACTATTGATGTTTTCTGTAAATATGCATTGTTTTCTGTGGAGTTATCACACTACCTTCAGCACTTTACTAAGGCTAACAGACAGCAGAAATACAGTTAATATTTTTGTACATACATTTATGATTTTTTTTATTTAAAACAAATAATAATAAATAGTGAAGATGTGCTCTTGTTGTAGTTATAGCAGGTAGCAAGGAAATCATATATTTTTGCAAGTCGTTTAGCAGACGATGGAATGACGACGATGATATTGCTTAATAAGTTTTGCTCAAGGCCTAAAGACTATGTTAAACAAAGCTACGATATACAATGTCTGTTGACGTTCTGTTACGACTGTCACAACATTTGTCATCAAGACGCCGATTGCTTAATAGATCGTATGTTTGTATGTGTGTCACAACGTTTGTATGTATGTGCGTATTTCTATATTCCCTGGCACATCTGGAACGATTTGACGGATTTTCGTCTGACATGTCATTCGTCTTAAAACGTAAGGGCATGAAAATGTATTCTGATACGTCATGTAAATTATTATCTTCCATTATTACAGTATGTACATGATCTTATTAGTAGGATAATGCTCTCTCAATGACACGACTAGGTATGACTCACCTTGAAAAGCGCTGTCTTGGTTTTGACTATAACTGTGTTAGCCGTATACAGCTCGTCGTCATTTATTGGGAAATCTGAAAGGAAATCTTTAGTTGAAAGATATTTGATATTCATTTATTTCTAGCTTGTACCTACCCGCTACTTGGTTACATTAATTATACTACAAGTATATGGTGTAGAGTAGCGTATTATTTTTGGACGAAATATATAAAGAAAGAATTTTATTGGTCACAATAATATCTTTCAATTTCATAATTTAATTATACAAAATTATACATTAGTATATATATTGGGATCAGTAGAAGTAGCTACGTAGTATTTATCATCACATACTCCATATTTGTCGCTATAATAACGCGAATAAAACGGGTGGAAAAAATACTTTTGTTCTCTTTGAATCAAAGGTTTTCTTAAGCACCATGTCATAATACTGTCTAGGAAATATAAACTTGAAGTTACCCATCTGGATCTCATTGGTCATGTACAACTTGTCGTAGTCTATCGACGCGGGCTCCCCCTTGGGCCCGGTGATGGAGAGACCGGGTGGACCCGGTGGCCCCGGCGGCCCGGGGGGTCCTGTAGGGCCAGGGACTGCAGTGCTGTTCATCCGCTCGCAAGTACCTGCAGCTCCGGGTCTACCCGCTTCTCCAGGTTTTCCCGTCTCACCCCTGTCACCTTTCTCCCCTTTCGACTAAAATACATTGCATTCATCTCTGTACATTTTTCTCATTATTTTAACAATTTAAATGATTTTTGAAAGAGAAACGATATTTTTGTATAGTGTTATTGCTATGCTGTATGTACTTGTATGTTCTATTTTTTTTTAATTTTTTTTTTTCTTAAGCCTTTTGTTGATATTAGGCCGGCTTGGCTGGTCGAATAGGTACGGTCCTAAAGTGTCGCGTTTCCGGTGATAAGTTTCCGTTGGCCCATTTGAGGGAAGGAAAACAAAATATCAACATAATAATTTTGCGGATGTTTATGTGCGTCGGTATAATAATCATCAAACCGCCTGTTTTTCTCGTATACTATAAAAAACTTAAAATAACTATTCATTACAATTTTAATACAAATTACAGAATAATATTTTCGCATTTTAAGGATTTCTTAAGGTCGACAGTAATGTATAATTAAAAAAAAAAACATATATGAACCTGTGGTCCCATTGGCCCCGGTTCCCCCTTAGGTCCTTTTCCTCCTGGTGGTCCCTTGGGACCCGTCCTTCCAGTATGTCCACGGTTTCCTTGCGCGCCCTTATCACCTTTGTGTCCCGGCTCTCCTTGCAGTCCCTAACAAATAGACTATTTATTATTGTCATGAAAATGTCAGGATTTTTTTTTATTATCTTCATTTTAAGAACTGTTTCGAAAGATATTTATAAATAGATATAATCATACCTACTTTCATGAGAGCTATGGCTGATTCGGGAACGTTTCCAGGGAGGCCACGGGGCCCCATTTCCCCCTTTTGACCTTTCTCGCCGTCGTTTCCTGGTTCTCCAGTATGACCCCTGTGACCTCTTGCTCCTTCCGGACCTGCAGAACCATTGACTCCCGGAGGACCCTCAGGTCCAATGGGTCCAATCTCTCCTCGTTCACCCTAATTTTATTCAAATTATTACTATCATAATTAATATTGAAAATATATCTTTCAAATGTTCCAAAATTTGAAACATCGACTGGGATTTAGATATGGATTTCTGGATGGATCCAATAAAGATTAGTTCATTATGGAGTGTAATGTATGGTTTATTTCGTTTTATGTGCTGGAAGTTGCTAAAAAGCCTACTTCTAGATTTACGCATTGATGGAATCTATCACTATAATAATTGGCAAAAGTACACGAGTACACGACTGCTAGTCTGCTCCCTACTCTATGAAAAACGCCCTCGAGTATAGTATGATACTGAAGAATTGACAAACTACGTTACGTGTGCAAAAGTCAGCCCTTTAAATCGGGTCGGGCATATCATTTTGGTACAAATATTTATGTAATCTAATGGACATTACGTTTAGCATGGCATGGCATTAGAAGTAATAATCTAAATGATATTACCTTAAGACCTGGTGTTCCCATGTCTCCCCTCTCTCCTTTGAATCGTTCTATAATTTCTGCATCTGAAAAAAAAATAAACTGATGCACTTTAATATACAGAGGAGGGGTTAACGAGTACTAACACTTTTTATTAGATGGATGGAAGCATAAACCTTTTTGTAACTATAACCTGTTTTATAAAGTATACTCCTTAATAAATGATTTAACGCCCATATTATGAAATAAATATGAGGAGTAAAATTGTGTGAAACACTACGAGAGCGTAACATCAACACAATGATAAACGCGCTTATGTATCCTACGTTCCTTGCGCTTCTTTTACTTCGGAAATATTTTCTTTCTTGAGGACAAAGGGAGGAACAAATATTATACTATGTTATACATCATCATTATGTATAATATTTTTTTTTTAATTTTTTATTTCATAAATCGAATGTTTTATTGATCCTGAACCAAACCTGAAAGTTTGGCCGGTGACCAAAAAAATAACCCTGTATGGATACGTTTAGTCGGTGAGAAGATAGATAAGAATACACAATATTTGAGTAGGCAGTAAGGCGTGAATTTTCTGAAATAATAATTAATTGTGCAAACCGGAGTGATTCACATTAAGATTCAGATCATAAGCCACAAAACGTAGGAAAATTCGGAGCACAGAATTAGCAATTTGTACATGTATAGAATAAAATCCTTAAACTTAGTGCCTTAATCCTGAAAATATCATCTTTTATCTAATTCAATATAATATAATATAGTGTATTATAGTGCTCACGGTGAAAAAGATTTAACATTTTGCATACATCAAAATTAATATATACTTAATTTACGTTTCAAAATTCCAAATTCATGAAGTTTTTATCTCGTAAAATATTCCACCTTTTTTGATCAAGGCGAGAAACATTTCATGACTAGTAAAAATAATATTATTGCACGTCACGGTCAACCAATCTCATGAACATTCCCGGTGTAGGCCTTTGAACGCTTACACAATATAAAAAAATGAAAACAAACACATTGAAGTTGAATAACCTGAGTTTGTGTCACCTGTTTTAAGTCTAGAGTTGAATTAGTCGTTGTTTAATGGTTTAAAGTTCTAAAGTTATTTATAAGAACGGCATTTTAAAGAACAGAACTTCAATGGGTGTCGACAGAAGAGAAAATTGATAAAATGTCCGACACTGCTGTAAGCGTATTTATAATAGCCTAATTCCTTATTTATCTTAGCCTTATTTTAATTAAAGACTTTGTAAAACTTTGTAACACATTTATTTAACTTTATATTACATTTATTATTAATATATTTTTAATTACTTATCATTATATTTTTTTAATAATTAAAAATATTATAATTTAAAATATTTTAAACCTATTACATTTATCGGTTAGATTTTGTATATCATAAAAGAGGGTCGGTAACGATGTCGCTGAATGGTATTTTCCCTTCTCAAAAAAGCCTTAAGAAGGTTTTTAGGATCGGGAGACCAACAAGATTACATCTCCATGTCACACCTTTCTGCATCTAGATTGGTTTCGAGCTTTGCTTCTGTAATCGGAACGACATTGCGGATTTCTCGTACAACTGTGTGCGTAACATTATGGCGATACTTTATCGACTATAGAAACTTCCAAGTGTAGTGAACACTTGGAAGTTTCTATAGACGATAAAGTATCGCCGTAATGAGTGGAGCACTGCTCATATTTCAACCGAATCGAAGGCTTTTTTTGTATTCCACATATTAAACACAAAGGCCGATTATAGTCTTCGGTTTTTGTATAGGCTGGCGAGTGTGCCTGTGGCCTACTGTAACCTTTATGGACTTGCGCGCGGGCGTATAGAAGTCGCATTAGCTGCGTTGTAGTCGAGAATTTTATTAGTTATAATGAACAAAACACATATTTGTTATAAGACTATGCACTAAAGACCACATTACGCTTCTTTAAATGTCTGAGATACATCAAGTTTTTAATATTTATTATCATTAGTCTAACGAGTGCTCGCAATGATATCATCAATGTAATTTAAACATCCACAAATGGAGCGTCTTCATTGTCGTTGTTCTTATCAATATATTTATCTTTATTACCTTTCAAGTTATTTCGTTCTAAAATGGTAGGTAACGTATAATTGTGTCTTTGCATTTTGTAAATAAAGCTATAGATAATATGTTGACTCCGTTATGACAGTTGCCCCAGGTATCGCTGGAACGAGAAGCTCCAGAAAAACCTTGGCACTTTTTATATTAATCAACTAGACAGAAACTACTCATAAAAGACAGCAGTGGCATAATTTTCTTTAGGAGGCCAAGATGCACTTTAGTAAGCTAGCGGAGTAAGTACTCTTACATGCTGTGCATGACGAAATTCAGTAATATCATACTTAGCTAAAAAGGGGTCTTTTCCTAACTCAGGAATGTAATTAAGCTCTAACATTCACAATGCACGGGAGTATACTCAAAGCTACTAATATGACCAACGCGACCAGTCAGAGGACTGGTCGCGGGATCCCAAGTTCAATTCGCAGGCAGGACAGAGATTGGCAATTAACATCAACAAATAACGAGTCATAACGTAGTTGGTTAAAATAAGAGAGATTTTCCTGGATTTTGCAAAAAAGACAATGCGAAACGCTGGGCTAGCGAACGGGGCCAAATATATATAGTAAAAACGCTGCGACATCGATGGCGGCGATAATTTACATTACAACGAATAAAAAAAAAAGAAAAAGAAAGAAACGCAGTTGGCGGTGTTACCATCCACAACAAAATTATATTAATGTTTATTGTTATTAGTGCGCTTGTTCAAATAATTTAACAGTAACAATGACAATTATTGGGAGGTGTAACGTTATCCGTTTAATTGAGTTTATTTTGTCTTTTCTGTTTTATGTTGGCGACAAAAGAAGATCTGAATCACTATTATATTTTTATTTATTCAATCCACTAGTATAATTGTAAGTAATAAGTAGTTACTTTAAATTACGGTTTCTTACATTCAAGTGGATTAACATCACTGTCCAATAACGATGAGAGCCTTGCTGGTGATCCGGGGGCTCCCAAATCTCCTTTTTCTCCTTTGGAACCTGCAAAGTACGATACATTTTTAACTAGAGTCCATCCATTACTACCAATCGGAGTGAAAAAAAAAGGTTAATTCGGCGGCAACAGCACAAGCACCTCTTACAGAATTTTATCATCATCTTTGAAAATAAGTAGACTTGATGAGCCTATTAACTTCGCTATAAGGAGATCTGAGGTATTACAAACTCCATAGGTATGAAAGTCCCCCTTAATGGTAGCACGCTTATCAACTCGGAATGGGATCGTAAACGCCTCGTCTAGAAAAGCGAAGACGATACGATTTACGTTAGGACGTTACGTTTCCCATTAGTTTACGTTGCAGTATGAATTTTCATACAAAGAGTACTGACCGGCTCGAGGTGATACGGTTACGATTCCTTTCCGAGTTGATAAGTGTGCTGCGAACATTATATGCATATTATATGCTTATTATGCTTATATTATATGCTACACTATCATTATGCATAATCATTTGCAAAATAACCACTATAGGCAGGGAATAATAGCTAAACTCTATTCATAATACATTATAAAAGTGGAAGTTTTATTTTATATATTATTTAGCCTTATAGCTGTATCGCGGCTAAAGGCCGACACCAGCGTTCACGCTCAAGTACCAGCGTCAACTGACAGCTCTCTCATTTCGTGCAGGCCAGCGGCATATTTAAAGCACGAAGTAAAACAAAATTGCTCCCTTATTTTCCAAGAATATATCTTATTACCTCTTTCACCGTCCATCCCATCAATTCCATCTCTCCCCGCTAATCCAGGAGCGCCCTTTTCTCCTGGGAGACCTGCATCTCCCTTTGGCCCTCGCTCTCCATCTATTCCCTAAATTAATGAATGAAGGAATACTTTAGTATTTACAAGAAAAATACCAACAACGTTTGCTAGCATTAGTTTGCGACTAGTATCGTTAAATTACCCATTTACTACACACAATATACCAATTTAATTAACCGGCATTTTGACTTCATGTTGTCACTAGAAAATCAGAAATAAACACAAATGTGCGCCTCGTTTTCAACTTTTCCTAATTGCAATCATAAAGCAGACATCTCATAATGTAGTCTCGTAAAGTTCTTGTCGTAATTCTATTTTACTCTTCATAACTTTGGTCTAGAATCCTCGTTAGCGTCTAAATCTACGCCACTGTGTGACATATAGTTGTCACAAAATTACATTTACGTTTACCTCATTTAAAACTCTCTCTCTCGTAATTTCTATTCATAGGGAATTAATTATAAATATTGTATACCTACCCTAGAATCATGTTGGGGATTTTCTTGATTGATTGATTAGTAAAGTTGGCGCCTAAATCTATTCAGCTATTATCACGTGATGCGCGGTCGAAAAAACAGATAACAGATAAAAAAGACAAATATTTTAAGACTTATGTTATCGATTATTATTAATCAAATTTTTAATGTACATACCTTCGACGCTCTTCATATGTAATATAAGTAAAATTTTTAGTAACATAATATTGCTGTGACTAATATTTTGATTATGAGAGTTTATGTAATTTTCCTAGATTTTAGCAAAGCCTAATATAATTAATTAAAAAAATGAACTTGTTATCTGAAATATACATTTTACAATTTATCTAGTTAGGTATTACCTTCAAACCTAGATAATCTTTTGCTATGCTATGCTCAAAGATTGTATGGAAGATGTAAGATGGAATATAATAAAAAGAGCCAATAATTAATATTATGATTATTGTACCTTGTTTCTACGTATTATAAAGTAGTATTCATTATTCTTCTTTCGGTCTTTAGCATAATATGATCTGACATCGCTTGGTATGGATAGGTTCGTAAAAGAAACCTGAAAACTAATAATCACCTTTGCATCTCTCCCTGGAGGTCCCCGGGGTCCTTCTACTCCCATGGGTCCTTCAATTCCTCGATCACCGTCTCTTCCAGGCTCGCCTTTCTGTCCCTTTTTACCATCTCTACCAGGTGACCCTTCGTTGCCTGTTTCTCCTGTCCTTCCCTGTTCTCCAGGCAGACCCCTGTCACCCTGTTTACCTCCAGGTCCCTGAAAGTTGTTATAGGATGTCTTTTTTTATAGCATAAGGGGGCAAACGAAATGACTATCGACTCCCATGGACATTCGCATGATTGTTATGCAGATGCGGTGCCCTCCTATGATCCCCCTTGCCACCACCGGCTACTTACAAGCCGCTGTCACTTTACGCCTCTAATAATGTCTCTAACATAAATACTTAAGAACTGACTCTAGATCTTAAGTTCTAGACCACACTAGGCGTCTTCTACCGTGAGTAACCTCCATAAACTGCGCGTTTTATTTGTATACTGAAAGTCCATTTTAAGCAACTAGTGTGTACCCGGTATAAGTACCTTTTAAAAATGATTCCACAGCGGCCATTTCTCCATAGACTATTGGGCTACTAGACAGATCATCATCATTATCAGCCGGAGCACGGCCACTGCTAGACATAGGCCTTCTCCATGGAGCGCCAGAGGAGAGGTCACGGTCACTTGATTTCTTTCCAAGGCACATATAAATCCGTACACATCCAGACGTCACATTCTCACATGAAATTAAACCAGGGTCCAGTGATATTATTAGCTGCCGATGAACATGAGCCACAAGACAATTTTAATAAAAAAAAACTTACAGCGTCTCCTTTGTCTCCTTTTTCACCCCGTGGGCCTGTATCTCCACGAGGCCCTTCTTTCTCAGGTATACTCATTAGTAACCTTGATACTAACTCTTCAGAGCATTCACATGACTAAAAAATTAATTAGTTTAATAATATATTTGAATTCAAATTGTTTAATACTAATATTTTTACCTTGAAAATACTTACTATTTTGTAGGTATTTATATAAAATTGAAAATAACATAAAATAACATAATAGGAGTAAAAAAATGACAGCCGAAATATAGTTCTCAAACCTTGCGTTTGCGTTTTCAGCAAGCAAAACTGCTTTTTTATTCGTAAATTATTTCGTCTTTTTTATATGAACTTCACAATACTAGTAGGTATGTGAAATAGAAAGTCTTTTAAATATTTTAGAGATACTCAGTTACTTACACCTTCTTCACCTTTTGGTCCTTGAGGTCCTATTGGCCCTATTTCTCCATTAGATCCTGGTGGTCCTATTGGCCCAGTAATAGTTTTGCCTGCAACTCCCTGAAAAATGGTTCTTATAAGGTTTGATTTTGTACAACGCTCTGAATTAATTATATCCTTTTTTTTAATTAAGTAGATATTATATTACTTCAAACGAGGTTTGAAATATAAACGATCATGATTAAATTATTAATAATGGTTAATTTAATATTTAATAATAATAAATTAAGATTGAAACCTCAAAAATGTTGAATTTACATATTTGTGTGTGATAAAAAATCGAGATTCTAACTAAAAAGTAATTTAATTGTCGTAAGACTACCCAAAATAGCGCCATAGGAGCGGTCACAATTGTAGTAAGTGGATTTCAATATCTCATAAGAATAACCATTCATTCGTGAAACTGTGAAACGGTGAATTTACAAATGAAACCAAACATACATATTTATTTTTAAATTATCAGCAAGCTTATTTCTTCAGCAACAACTTTATTTCTGCAACTTTCGACATTAATATCAATTGTACTGTCGTTACATTTGTAACTCTATGTTCAAAGGCGCAAGCGGGATCTCGCCTTCAACATCGCTTTTTGCAAGGCACGTAGAGTTTATAATATTTAAGCGGACATTAAATTAATATTTATAAATAAATATTAATATTACTAATTTATACTGTAAGGAAAAAAACCGGCCAAGTGCGAGAAAAAAAAAAATCTATTTATAGAAGAGCTTACTTTGCTATTTTAAGAATAACCGTGTGTCTATTTGTAGCTTAGCTTAGCTTTTTAGCATGTAGATTAAAAAAAAACATACCACATCACCCTTTTCCCCTTTTAGACCGCTTTCACCTTTTTGACCTTTTAGTGTCTCGATCATATCGGTTGTAACCCCCCAATCTTTTGAAGATGTCATTTCAGGATCTAGTAATAGATCTAGAAAAAAAATGTTATTAGATATAACATTTTTTTAGTAAAAGATAGTGTCACTCTGTATGTATGTATGCAGACGAATCAGGCTGTCGCGTCTCGTACGGTGTGTAAGCCGGTGGCCCATGGAGGGGGAGTAGGAAGGAGGGCAACGCATGTATAACATCTATGAGGATGTCTATGGACGTCAGTAGTCACAGAAATGCCTCCGACTGCTCGTTTTATACTATATAATAAAATTGTGTTATGCATAAGAATTATATTCAATGTAGGTTTTGTAAAGTGGCACCAAATAATCAGAATAATTTTATTAAAAGAAATTAGCTAGACTTCGCAAAGATTGGCGCTGTCTGGCGTTTGATAGAGTGGTGTGGAAATAAAGTAGAGATGTCTTTCCCCGGCAGTGAACACCTCAGACTGACAATAATAACAAATATTAAAAAATGGCTTACCGTCTCCAGGATCACCGCCGGAAACAAACTGTAAATAACCCGATATTAAAAATAAAAACAAGATAGAAGGTAGAAACAGAAAAACAGAAATAAATAAATAGCAATCCTTTTTCACAAGAAGCAAAGATATTTCTCATGCTTAGAATGCTACTTTTATCAACTACTTTGTAAATTCTTCGCAAAATTTTTGCATCCTTAAATCATCACTTATCATGCGCCTTGCATGCTTTAATAGCGTAAATTATCACTTAACAGACGCCTTGCATGCTTTGGCAGCTTCTGTAAACAGTCACTTAATACTCAGATTGCATGCTGAGATAACTTCTGCAAATATTCACTTAACATGCGCATTGCACGGTATGATAATTTTTGTAAATAATCACTTAACAAACGCTTTGCATGCTTTGGTTGCTTCTGCAAACAGCAACTTAACAATCGCCTTGCATGATTTCTTTTAGCTTTTGCAAATGATGACTTTGCGTGCAATGATGCTTTGATAACTTCTGTAAATAATCATTTTATTTTTATGAAAAGTATTTACTTTACGCAACAATATGATTATTTCAATAACAATTGAGATTTTTATAACTGATTGTTGATCTTATAGTTATATTTTTTGTTTTATTAATCACTTTATAAGCGTCACATGATTCGAAAGCTGCAAACACGCAAGAAGCATTGAAAAAAGCTCTATTTTATACCAACTATATTGTCTATTTTTCTGGATGGTTCATAAAGGAAACTAAAGTTTAAATTTACAAGTTTCGCGTAACGGTAACATTGCATATGCATGCAGCACATATGCATATTGCGTTTACATTCAGGCCCTGGCGCTGCAGCTATGCTGTCCTTTGCTCTGCTGGCATGAATTGTCTGTAGTAATTTGTGGCAGCGGGATGAAAATTAAGAACTGTCTGCCTGCCCACTTCTCTGCTGATTTCGGATGAATGTAAACATAGCACATCATATACGACGGCGATTTATATATTCCACAAAATAGACAACACCATTGGTACAACTACAAGCACTCTAAAAACCTGTGTATGTGTACCACTTACACGCTTATCAGGTCGATCGTCTTTTGTGTCAGTCTGCGATACAAACATTGATCTTGTTAATTATAGGCCCAAGTACTGAGAATAGAGCACAGTCAAAATGTTTATGGTCAAATTGTTTTTATTTGCAGCATAGTAGCACATACAGCTTGTTAATAGGCTGATTGGAGAATGTAGACCGTTTTGGTTATTATTTACTATTCTCTCAAAGGAGATGGACAATGTCCTTTTGGATGTGATTTCAAATAAAAACGCGATAGATTTAACTAAAGTAAAGGATATAATAGGCGTCCGTGCAAGTTGAAGACATTACATTGTAAACATAAGTTAATTTTGACTGTACTTCGTCATTTTTACTTAGTAAGAGGTAGTGCCACGCTGTATGCTTGCATGCAGCCGAATTGGGCCGGCACGACCGGGGAGGTACCTCTCGCTTACACGAGACCGGCGTGAAGTGGCAGCTGTGCTGTCGCGTTTCGTGCGGTGTATAAGTAGCCGGTGGCCCATGGAGGTGGGAGGAGAAAGGGGGGCAGCGCATCTGTATAGTCTCTATGCAGATGTCTATGGGCGTCGGTAGTCATGAAAATTGCTACAACTGCTCGTTTGCCCCCCTATACCAAAAAAAAAAAAAAAAAAAAAAATTTTATAGTAGTAGAGGAGTAACTTTAGTACAACTACAAGAAAATTTAATTTGCAACAATATTATAG
>LUGF01045202.1:103523-122245 GCA_001625245.1 Calycopis cecrops
GCAAATTAAGTTTCATATACCAACATACGTTGCCTCCATGAGGGGAAAAAAAAAAAAACTAAAGGTGGACCTGAAAACCAGTGTCAGGTCGTAAGGTCTGGCTTAAGCTGAGGTTCCACCATTTTGTAGAACACGCTGTTGCCAACCTTTGCAATTTTTGTTAGCTTTTTTTTTTCATATCACATTTTTACAAATAGTTAATGTAAGTTATTTATTAACTCACTCTATGTATTTAATGTTGGCGCTGTGTGTTTTTTACAAATAAATGTCTTATTATTATTATTATTATTATTAATAGCTAGGCATATCAAAGTTTTCCAGGTTTTAAAATTTCTATTCTTTGTGTCGTAAAACTACCTATACCCTACTTTAACAAACTTTATTCTTAAAAACGCACGGTCCATATTAAAAGTTTATGGGTTCTTCATGCACACTCATACCCAGGTTTAGCACCCGCAAGGATTTTGTGGGTATTTCGCGAATGCCACAGTCCATGGTTCCTCATCCAGGGCCGGTGTGCGTAAATGCATTTCCCATGAAGCCTTGTTGGCTTTTACGGTTGGTTGGTTACGAAGTAACGGCCTGTATGCAGCGGCTAGCAATAAAGAGGCAAAACGTCAAAATAGGGCCCCGGTTATGCCAGCACGATGAGCTTCATAATGTTAAAGGATAAAAGCCCATGCAATGGTCAGCCTCATACAATATAGTCACGCAAATTTCAAGTTCCCCCCACTCTTTGCATGTCCTTGTTCCTCCATCTCGCTTTGTCTCATAATTATGAGTGAAAGGTAAATATTCCAAAGCCATAGCTTGCTAAACTAGGGTCATTGCGCCCATGTTTACCAAACTGCCCAGGAGCTAAAAATCCCCCAAATTATAGAATCAAGTGATAACAGGAACGAACGACCAGCACTGAAGAAAAAGACAGGGGTAAAACTATTTTCGTTCATTCTTAAGTTGTGAAATTTTGAAGGTTAGTATAGGTATCCCAGGGCTGTGTTGATATGGTATATGTTAGCACATAATATGTGTATATTATGTTTGTTTCAAAAACTTACACTCTCTGGAAGATCAAAGCCCTGCAAATTAAATGTGGTAAATAATATGTAATATAAAAAATATAAATTGTATTTTCTTGCTGCCTTTAAATGCCTTAATACCATACATTATAAATAGCAGGTATTATGTATATTATAAATAAATATACGACATTTTTACCATTTATCTAACAATTAGTCAAAATATAAAAGTGTATTTCAGCGCGAATACAATATAAAAAACTAAGCAGTATTTAATATTACAAATAAACTTCACTTTTTTAATATTTAAAAAATAAATTAAGAAGCGAATATATACAAATTGCAAGAAACGAAAATCGACAAACTTATCAATAAATTTATTAAATTCTTAATTTGTAAAGAAGTGAATTCCTCAACTATTTTGCACCAAGATTATATCTCAATTGCTGTTTCTACTCCGCTTTGAGATTATTTTTAATGTATTTTTAAATATAACTGTTCTTATATGGGCTTTTATTACTATTTACAATGTTAAATTCTATTGGTTCTTACAATGTAATTCATACGTTGAAACATTTTCACGCCTTAAGAGAAAATATATTAATAGTTGGAGGGTTTTACTTGTCTGATGAAATAGGTTTCACAAGTAATGAAACTTCGGAGAGAACTTGTCATAAGTTTTTACGTGAAATTTGTGAAGAACCTTTTTTATGTTCTTATTTTGGTAAAAATATATTGATTTCATTTTCTTGAAGTGAAAATTTTTTTTATAGGCGATAGGACAGGAAAAAATATTATGAGCATCAACATGCTACTTAAGACGAGTGTGCTACTCATTGGTTTTTTTATGGTATAAGGTTGCAAACGAGTAGTCGGAGGCATTTTTGTGACTACCGACTCCCATAGACATCTGCTTTGAGGATATATAGATGTGCTGCCCTCCTTTTTCCTCCCACCTCAATGAGCCACCGGCTACTTACACACGGCACGAAACGCGGCAGCACAGCTGTCACTTTACTCCGGTCTCGTGTAAGCGAGAGGTACCCCTCGGTCGTGTCGGCCCAATTCGGCTGTATGCATGTATGCAGTATGGCAGTACCTCTTACTAAAGTTACCTATAAGTATAGGTAACTTTAGTAGCTTTAGTTTACACTTTAAACTTCACTTCAAATCTCTCTTAGTCAGTTGTAAAAAATACAAAATTAAAACTATGGAAAGTATTTTTAACTAAATTATTTACATGAAAATAGTGGAAAAAGTCTCTTTCATTATGAAGACATCATATTTAAAATAGGCTTTAAATGGCCAAACAAAAAAAAAAAAATGGGTAACAACTTTTCTATTTACATGGGCATGGTAAAAATACTTACTTTTTTACAAATATGATTCTTGTTGAAGAATTTAAGATTGCGTAGAATTTCCAGGTCCTTTATCGGCCCCTGAAATAAAAACATAATTAATTAATGCATTTGACAATGTAGATTTACGTTCTAGGGTTCAATGTTAGATTACGGCGGCTGAAGAAGGCACTGCTTTCCTCACTTACTTTAAAAGTCGAAAAGGGAATCGGCCGCTCTCTCATCCTCATATGGGAGAGATGCTTCCCGATATAAGAAAGATAGATAGCTAATATAGGCAACGAGAGATCTCTCTTTCCGTGACTCTGACGTAGAGGTATGTTGTGCACGTGTCACCGACGAATAATATAATATATATCAACTATGAAACTCTGCGTCCCCAGAGGAAAATATATACCAACATGCCTCTGCAATGTAACAACCACCAAATAACACTGACGTATGCAAGCCATTTTATAAACGTATCTCCCAATGTTGCGTCGGGGCGCATTGTTCGGTTAGAAGATTAAAAATATGGAAGCGAGGCATCTTTTGTGAGACGGGGCCGCGAACGCACGGAGGTTAGAGGTAAGGAGAATCACCGGTGTATATGAAAAAGGGTTCATCGAAATGTATTAAATAAAGTTGCCTCCACATTAGCATTAGAGTAAAATTAATTATAACTACATTATTTTGTACTACGCCAATTGTTGAAATTTTCAACATTTAACTATTTTAGCCGCCAATAATAAATTAAATACTTTAATATCTTTACAATTATTATTTATTTAGAATGGCGCTGGTGTAAATAGACTGTATTCATACCATACAGTCTATTTACACCAGCGCCATTCTGGAAGGTTTTTGAACCGTTATTTATAGCATTCTGAAGGTCATCAGTAACCAGCCGTGTTGCACTATCATGGCGCAGTGGGTGCTGTGCATCTACATGTAGCCGGTGCGCCACGTGAGTGCAACAGATATATGAAAAAAAATAGATATCTAAATTATTACTAACGTAGTTCGTAAGTGTAGGTATTGTTATTAACATAATATAGACGAAAAATCTGAAATAAAGTATATATTTTTTTTTATAGCATACAGCCGGACACTTTATTATTTTCTACCATATGAGATGCTTCTCCCTACCTCTACGCTCCACACGCGAACGGAGCCGTCCGTAGAATAGATTCGCTCGCTATCGGCGCGGGTATTACGAGATTGCATTTTTTCAATGCGTCGGCTCCGTGGTTTTCTCTGGCGTTACTTTGTGTATATTGTAATTGTTCAATAAAGTAATGGGCGCCCTTGTTTTTGAGTTCGATTTTGTGTTGAACTAGTTCAGCGGATACGTGTTACGGTTTGTTTAGAAAGAATAATCTCGAAAGTTGAAAATCCCTTGAATATTTATTTGGTATACACCTAAAGAGATTTTTATACTACAAAGGGGTAATTAAGCAGTGAGAACTTTTTGATGATTACCGAAGGTATCCATAGCATAACTGTTAAGCAAATATTTGAGGGAAGAGAGAATAAGGGAAACACATTTGCTGAACAGATATGCAGATGTAAAAAAGCTGTTTGTCCTGAACTCTCTCTCTTGTTTGACCCTTGCTCTAGGAAAAAGGATTTTCTATTACAAGTTTACTTCTTTATCTAATACCCTGAGTGTGTACTTATTCCCAGATAAATGGAATGATGTAATGCGAATGTCTGCTATTCTGTGAGGAGAGGTATGCAAGATTGTCTACGATACCTATTTCGTACATAAATTAAATGTTAAATAATAATGTTCTTTTTTTAAGCATGTTATGTAATGTAATTGAGATGTAACCGTTTTATGTAACTTTAAATAAATAATTCAAGACTGGAATGTGGGCGAAGATTACATAGTAAATCTGCATTTATCCCCGACAGACGAAGTGCTGATGGTGATGATGAATATATGCTAAATAGTCACAGTCGTAAAGTGGAATATTCCGGCCCCGTGATACTAGCATAGCACATAACAGTTTTACGAGCTCTTTTAGTGCGAATACATTTGCCGCATAATATTCGTACCGTGGTTACTCATCACAGAAAATAAATTACAATACAAATACTAGTATATACTAGTACTTGTACATGTACAGTATTTGGTTTAATGTATTTTGTTTAAAAACTTTATAACCAATTCTTTGTAAGGAGAGTTATGGTCGCCGCACACTTATCAACTCGGAAAGGGATCGTAAACCCCTCGCCTAGAAAAGCGAGTGTCCGTTGCAGTATGAAGATTCATACCAAGAATACAGGCCGGCTCGAGGTGACACGGTTACGATCCCTTTCCGAGTTGATAAGTGTGCGGCGACCATTAAGGTGATATAATGGCATTTGGCATGTCGCATGTCATTTTGTAATACTGTTTTTTTTCCACTTTACGTTTTGTTTTAATTATAGTTCCTTTGTACTACAATTGGAGTATTCAAATTAGCATTTATATGGCTTGCAATGCTAAAAAGTTGTGCAAAAAAATAGATAGTGCCTTTACAGCACTTACTAGTAAAAATAGGATAAGTACATAAAGGTATAGATGATAAGACAATAAGCAGCGTAACAAATTAAAGTAAAAAAGTATGCATCTCAGGGAACCTAATTAGACCTATTTTATGAACGTGTTGGCTGCATGGATAATACTACTGATGAACTCTATGAACTAAGGAATTACTGCAGCATAGATTCGGAGTGCAAGAGCTGTGCTCTTAAGTAAGAACAAGAAGAGAGATTCGGATACGAAAGATGATGATCATGATGTGTATACAAGAGACTGGCGTTTCTGGAATTGTTTCTTTCCCCCACTATTACTGTCAGAAAAAAGCAATATAATTGGAGGTTTAATTGTGTCATCACTCACAACCACACGTCTTATCTAATATATCTATATATATAAAACTCAAACGTGACATAGCCATCTATCAACGCACAGCCCAAACCACAGGACGGATCAAGCTACAATTTGGCATCCAGGTAAATGTTACGACGTAGGCATCTGCTAAGAAAGGATTTTTAGAAATTCAACCCCTAAGGGGGTGAAATAGGTGGTGTTGAAGTTTATATGGATTTCTTAAAAATTAAAAGCGAGTGAAACCGCGGGGCCCAGCTAGTAAAACAATAAAACTCCGAAACGGCTGCACCGATTCTCATGAAATTTGTGCATATCGAGTAGGTCTCTCCCATAGCACGCCACTGGCCTCGATCTGCGGCTAACCTTTCTCACTCCCAGCTGTGGGCCTATGTCCAACAGTGGACTGCAATAGGCTGTAGATGATAATGATATCGAGTAGGTCTGAGAATCGGCCAACATCTATTTTTCATCCCGATATTCCAACGGGATCGAAAGTTACGCGGGTGAAACCGCGGGGCGCAGCTAGTAATTGTACTTATAATATTTAATTATGTGAGTAAAGCATATTAATCTGCAGTACATACAAGGTTAGATATTGTTGCCTGCAACTATCACATACTAAGTGGGGTACATGTTACATATTGTATTGTTAGCAACACATAGGCAATTACAAAGGCAGAGAGCAACTTAGGAATTCACTAAGTTTCCCGGGCGAGTTATTATGAAGTTTGTTTGGTTGAACACGCTAATCTCTGTAACTACTAGTCCGAATTGACAAGTTATTTCAATGTTATGTAGGCCATTTACTGAAGACTTACTATTTATAAACTACATAGGTAAAACACCGTGCTTTGACAAATGAAAGCGATGCGAGTTAAGCGGTGAAACCGCAGAGCGCTAGTCATTATAATATTATACAACTGATGCCTAATTCATTATTATATTTTTTTTTTTTATTATGGTGTAGGGGGCAAACGAGCAGTCGGAGCTATTTTCATGTCTACCGTCGCACATAGACATCCACATAGAGTCCATAAAGTGGCGCTGCTCTCCTTTCTCCTTCCACCTCCATGGGCCACCGGCTACTTACACACCATTATTCAATAATTGTATAGTCAAAATATAATATATAAGGGTAAGGATTCAGCTATCTATTATAAATTATAATACTTACTAGCTGCGCCCCGCGGTTTCACCCGAGTAAATTTGGATCCGGTGGAAAATAAAAATCATCCCATGGAATCCCATAGGAACATTTTTCGGGATAAAAACCTAATGTGTTAATCCAAGTTACTCTCTATGTGTGTGCTGAATTTCATGAAAATCGTTTCAACATTGCGTGAAGAAGTAACAAACAAACAAACATACAAACTTTCGAATTTGTAATATTATTAAGACAGTATTAAGTAGGATTAGCGGCGTATTATTAGAGATAAAATGATAACCCTTCAAGCGTCGGACAAAAATTCGATTACTTAGTTCGTTATAACCGACAGTGAGTAAATTGAATTAATTATAACTTCTTTACGAGCGGGTCAGCGTTACAGGATTCGTTAAATTCCCATTTCTGCAGTACGAAGGACAGGACGCCCAGTCAGCGAATTTAAATTGAGAAGTTGGTTTTGTAGATATATTTTATTATATTTCAATTAACAACGTACAGATTCTCAGATCTCTCTTTGATAATAATTGGCAATTAATAAACATATTATGTGTTTGACCATTGCAACAAAAATTTATAGGTAAGAGGAAAGTAATAATAATAGGTTTATGTTTCATGATTCTTTCAGTGACTTTAACAGTAACGTGTAAAGTGTGTAAGCATATAGTTTTGTTTTCAATTTTGTTTGAGTTACTACTTCATTTTTATATGTAGTATATATGTTATATGTACCATAACATAGTTTTTTCCTTTCTTTTTTTGAACACATTTAGTATCTGCATTATTTGTATTAGTTCTTAGTGGAAATTTAGCTGGTTAATGTATTACTTAATTTAATCAAAGCTGCTTTATATAAAGACTGTCTGTTTCTCTAATAAATAAAAATAAATATTTTTGCCGTCTTATTTTTATTCTAAGTCTATTCTTCTAAGTATCGAAATTAAAATTAAGAAATATTTTTAACACATACCTACATATAGTAAAACATGTTGTATGTTTCACAACAACAAACACATTTTTATAAGTCGGATAATAAGACTCAATCCATTGAATAATAAGCGGTACTATAATTCTTATTTCAGGAGTTATTTTTATAGCATAACTGGACAAACGAGGAGGCGGAGCCATAATATTATGATGAGTAACTATGTGTGTCTATAGACATTTCAAACAATTGTTACGCGGACGTTTGCCCTTCCTGCCACCCCTCCAGGCCACCGGAAACTCACAGCAAGACGCGAGAATATAGCTGTCACAGCGGCGGTAGCATGTAGACGTGGGTACCCGGTGTAGCAGGTTTCGGCTGCAATGTAGCTACTAACTACTGAAACTGTAGTTATACTCGTTAGCTTATAACATAAGTGATAAGACATAACATTATGTAAGAGGTAGTGCCATGCTAAGCGCATGAATATAGCCGAATTGGGCCGGCACGACCGGGTACCTTTCGGTTACACGATGCCTGCGTGGTGACCGCTATGCTGTCGCATTAGGTGCGGTGTGTAAGTAGCCATTGGCTCATGGTGGTGGGGAGAGAAAGGAGGGCAAAGCATTTGTATGAACCCTATGCGGATGTCTATGGTAGTCATGAAAAATGCTCCAACTGCACGTTTCCCCGTTTATACTATAAAAAAAAATAACTAAAAGTATTCTCACAACAGAGCCGTATATGAAATATCGCTCTTCCATAACGTCTAAAATCTAGTAAAACGATAATCCCACCCTCGGGTTACACAATATCTTGACATCTAGGTCAAAATAGATTCATACATTTTTTATTGTAACTTCGGTGCGCTAGTGGAATTCTGACCACGTACGGGAGGGTAAACTTTGTCCCTCAATATTTTATCTGTCTTCAAGTTGTACAAAGGCGAATTTCTGATTTTCTATGTAATGGAGGATTTAAGTTGTTTTCTCAGTGAAAACAAATTGTGTAAATGTTTAAACATAGCTGTAAAAGAATTGTTCGAATGTGGATTGAATAAAAATGTAAAAAATGTCATTATTGCGTCGTCGTCGTCATTGAAAACATCATGCTTATCGACTTACTCATCTTGACTTTAGACTAGTGGGTCAAGCGAAACTTTCGCATTTATTCAGTTATTTAGAAACCCATGAAAACCTTTGAATGAAATTTTTTATGTCAAATCGTTTTTCAATTTTAATGCCAAACAATTAGTACAGTTGTCACATGTTTGATGGTAACAATTTGGGTTAGTAGTCGTTTCGCCCAAAAAGTTTGCCCAAATTGTGCGAAACGCCACTTTCTATATTTTAGACTGTTACTAGGTGTCGTTTCGCCCAAATTTTATTTGACAATTCACACAAAGAAAAATTCAGTCATTTTCATATTAATATTCATCATCATCAGCCGGAGGACGTTCTGGTACCTCCGAGTACGTTTACCAGAAACACATAAGTTACGAGAAGGTGTACCTATAGTACAAATTATGGGTTACAAGCAACTCCTCATGATCTCTGCGCTCCTGGTACCGCTGAGTACGTTAACCAGAAACACATAAGTTACGAGAAGGTGTACCTATAGTACAAATTATGGGTTACAAGCAACTCCTCATGATCTCTGCGCTCCTGGTACCTGGTACTCTTTTTTACGGAGGCACTCTGTACTCGATTGTACGTAAATCTTGTATGTGTTAAGAATACAATGCAATTTGGGCGAAACGACTACTAACCCAACAATTTTACTCTTTATGTTTCGCACATCTCTCTACAAAATTTGACCATAGCAGTTTTTCAAGTGCGGCCATCGCTCCAAATCACTTGGACAAAATCGGTGGAGTTATGGACATGTGCTCTTAAGGAAGGTTTCAGATACTAGAATGATATAGAGCAAGGATGCCCAACCGTTTATGAAAGTGGGCCCAAATTTTGCATCCAAGGCCGTCTGCGGGCCACACATATTTTTATTGGCCCACAAATCACGGATGGGAAACCACAGACACACGACAGCGACAACTCTTGGCGAGAAATTTAAAATGCGTTGGCGGGACACATTGTGGTCCGTGGGCCTGGGATTGGGCACCTAAGGCATAGACAAACCATTAGCGATATTTCCAGTCAACTATCCTACAAACAGGTTTCCATTATAAAATTCTTTGGACTTTTTGTAGTTTATTATTGTGTAAATAAGGCAATTGATTTCAAAATTGTTCGTGTATCGAAAGGTAATTGTTGGAAGTAGATAGTGTATTTCGTTGAGACATAACAAGGAAATATACACTAAAACACACACCCAATTTTCTAGCCAGGTGTTGGCGTAAAATCAACTCTCAGAACAGACATTAAGGTTTCTATTTAGTTGCTGCATATTAATTGGCAAATATGATACTGCCTTTTATGACCATTTTGTTTAGCGGTGCCGAACTATTGATATTTCCACTATCGATAGTTGACATCGAAAATCAGTTGGGATATCGATATGACTATCGATAGTATTGATATTCTTAATACTATTGATAGTATCGATAGCATGAAATATGGCAATACTATTGATGACCTATAGGCTATAATAGTATCGATACTATCGATAGTATCTAACATTGATAGTCGCTGTGCTATAGATACTAACGATAGTATCGATAACTATCGATCTTTCAAAACTATCGATACTAACAATAGTATCGATTGCACAGTGTCTATCAAAGTCGATACTATTATAGATCATCAGAAATATCGTATCAATAGGTCCTATCAATATTCTCACTTTTGCCACACTATCGATAGACTATCGAATATAGTCTATCGATATAAGCCTATAAAGCGGCATCACTACTTTTGTTATCTTAAACAAATTTTGTTCTGTGGGTATTTTGCGTAGGCATTAAGGTTTATCTCTAAACAAAGGCGGTTGCCAATAGTTCAATGGAATGCCATGAACTTACGTTGACAATGAAACATGTCACAATCAAACAAGTAGATAATCTGTCGTTTAAGCTTGTTGCCCGACTTTAGGCCGACTTTTTTACAGTAGGAGGCAGACGACGTTGACGAAAAAAAACGACGAAAAAAAAATAAACGACAATAGACATCCGTATAAAGGCTATACAGGTGCGTTTCCCCCTTCCTCCTTCCCCCCGCCCATGGGCCACCGGTTACTTACACACCGCATGCGATACCGACAGGACAGCTGTCACTTTAAGGCAGTCTCGAGTAAGCAAAATGGACCTCCCCGGTAGTGGCGGCCATTTCTTGACTGCTTCGTGGTCTAGTGGTAAGCGTTCAACCACAGACATAAGGTCCCGGGTTCGAATCCCGGGTCGGAGCAAAAATAGTTATTGGAATTTTTCAATATCCAATAATAGTCCGGAGTCTGGAAGTTGGCGGTGGTCCCCCGTGCCTCGGAGACCACGTTAAGCCGTCGGTCCTGCGCCAGATTTCTCACCGGTCGTGTCGGACTGCCGTCCCATCGGTATATGAGACTGAGGGAGTAGAGAGTGCACTTGTGTTTGCGCACATGTGCACTATAATATGTTCTGCTCACATAGCTCGTCTATACAGACGGCCGACGTAGCCGAAGCCGGACAACATTATTCTATTTCTTGAGTGATAATAATTTAAGCAATAAGAGCTTAAACTGAAATAATGCCACTTTAAATTCAATCAAGAAACGTTGTTTGCTAATGGATCTACAGCAAACGGTCGCTTGCAGAACAAACGGCTAGCCAGTCTCGCAAAATTAATAAACCGGATAAATTAATTTTATACCTGCTGAAATGAGGGAATTTCTAATAATGACACCTCCGAGAAAGTATTTGTGACCAATCAATAAATTGAGAGAGATAAAGAAAGGTCATGATAGATTCAACTCCGAATCATCACCGTCAAGGTAAATATTAAAGACTTGACATGTAATTTGAATTTTGAAATTAAATATATTTATTGTATAATACAAATAAATCATTCATTTAATTATAATAATGAAATTGTTAACAATAATAATTTCGTAGAGTAATAATTTAATATCTAAGTATACATACTGTCCTTGTAATTAAAAAAAAAATATTTTCTTGGTTAATTTATGTACTTATTTACTTGTTATTTTCTTGTAGTAGTAATAGATTAACTCACTACTATCTCTCAATATTTGCACGCCTATTATAAGGGTAAAACATTGTATATCATAATCCATGCACGACCATCTGCAATTTAAGACATGTTCACGCAAATAAATAAGTAAAATAAACAATCCATCTACCTTCCTCAATGACCGAGAATTTTGCAAACGCAACTTCAATATCGCATTCAATAAAAAAATGTACAAAACATTTTCATCGCAACATCTTTTAATCTGCACAAAAGGCGGGGATTGAAATGGAGGCCTCTTAGAGAAATTCAAACGTCACGCCCATGATGAATACGCCAGATATACGGCGAGAGTTTGTGAAAAACTTTGTTGCTTCACGCGTGAAATTTATGAGCCCCACTTATAAATTAGGCCGTGTATTTCAGATACATATTTTTGTGGGGAACAAGGCTTTAGGCGTGGTACTCACTGGATAGGCTTAGCTGCGAATTATGAAATTTGCAAACCCCCACGGTATAGACGAATAAAATCCATTTCAGGGGTATCATTCAGATTTTCGGCATTAAAAGTATTGTTATATTATACAAGATTGTAATTTATATCTGTCTACAGTACTGTATTTTACTGTACTAATCCTACTAGTAGGATTTGGTACAGATATAAATTACAATTTCGTATAATATTTATAATTTATTTTCTTATTAATCAATTAATTAAATTAATTTATATTAATAGTATAATTGTAAAAGTTTGTATGTCTGTTTGTTTGTTACTCCTTTACGCAAAAACTGCTGAGCCGATTTTCATGAAATTTGGTACACACATAGAGGATAACTTGGATTTACTGTACACGTACATATAGGATAGTTTTTATCCCGAAAAATGTTACCATGGGATGATTATCTATTTTCCGCGGTATCGAAATTTATTTAATATACATCTGTATTAAGATTTTGCGTCAAAGAATACCTAAAATAAAAACTTTCGCGTTTATATTATTAGGATATTATAGAATTTTAAGGTTTCTCGAAATGTTTGATTATTTTGAAAGTAATGTTATTTTGTCTATTAAAATGAATTATTAATAGTCATAGTTAATGTCTGGTAAAAACCAACAAGTCAAGTAAAAAAAGCCTAAACAAAACCACCATTTTAACTTTGACCGTTATCTTTCTGTCTAGATCGCAGTCGATTCAGTCAAGAGTAAAAGATACGTTAATGTCTTTTCAAGATTATTAAGCGACCAACGCATGCAAGACCTCTGTCTCTGATGTCTCTAGGCCTCACCTCGCTTACCATTAGATGCTCTAATCACCTGAAGTTATCTTCTTTATATTATATTAAAATGAATGTTTGTCTGTATGTCCTTCATAGAATCGTAAACAAGGCATTGATCTTCAGCAAAGTTCCTGTGCATCAGCCCAAGAAATTGTCAACAGATGATCATTCCATCCCATCATTCCAATGAATTTCTTATATTTCCGTGACATTTCATGCTGATTTAGCTGTTGGTGGCGAAGCAACGCTCGTAGGGTACAGTTAGTATACAAGCTTGATGAATGCGAGAGGCATTAAAAGAAACCACATACTTAGTGTACCTATCTATCATTTTCCGTCTACACAACAAAAATCAGATCAATCGGAGCAATAGTTTAGCCACAGGAAGTTTTTAAAGTTTTTTATCACTTCTTACACGCTGTACATCAGCTGATCGTCGACTTTTATATTTTTCAAAAACTTGTCGTAAACTTTTTTTAATAGTTTCGGAATAACTATAGGCACTTATAGTATATGTGGTTTAATTTAACGCCTCTCGCTTATATCAACCTTGTATAATATAAGGGATATATATTATAAAAAAGAGCGCGTTAAAGGCTTTACTGATGGCTGCTACAAATATTTATACCCACCTTCAGACCCACGCTTTAACGTATCCTTATATTTTCCTCAAATAAAAAAAACCGGCCAAGTGCGAGTCAGACTCGCACACCGAGGGTTCCGTAGGAACGGGAGGTATGAGCAAAAGTAATAGACGTTGAGAAAATTACACTTCCTTGCGACAAACTAATATATGCGGGTGCTTGCGTACATTTAGTATGAAACGAACTACATGCATAAGTTGGTAATGATTTTTCCAGTGATATAAATTTTATTTACCAATTTTTAGATTTATTCCTATATGTATACTGTGAGGTCTTACTTCTTGCCAAATTTCAGAATTCTAGCTCAACGGGAAGTACCCTATAGGTTTTCGAAAAAGTGCGTTTTCATACAAAATTTGTGCATAAATGGCTATAACTTTTTATTCCGTTAACTTAGAAGTGTGATTTTTTCAAGGCATC
Source organism: Calycopis cecrops (assembly GCA_001625245.1). NCBI lineage: Eukaryota > Metazoa > Arthropoda > Insecta > Lepidoptera > Lycaenidae > Calycopis > Calycopis cecrops. The sequence goes on from LUGF01045202.1 coordinate 117,309, forward strand.
AAGACGTAACTGACTTCCGTATTTGACAAAGATTTCAGCTTAATCCCTTCAAGCGTTTTAGAGAAAAAGGTCTTGACAGACGTACAGACGGACAACAAAGCGATCCTATAAGGGTTCCGTTTTTTCTCTTTGAGATACGGAACCCTAAAAACACCTTTACAACTCACGGAATCTTGTATCCGCTTTGTGCTATTCGACTGGGCTTTTCACAGTACACTTTTCTTTGAATTTCGGGATAAAGAGGCCTTTGTGAAAAAAAAACTCAATGGGAAAATTCTCCGTGTTTTTCATTATGATTTGTTGATGATAGTTAATGGAGATCAAAGCAATTGTAATTGAGATTTTTAAGAGCGACTGAGAACATAATTTTTTATTTTCACTTTATAGTTCATGTGGCGTATGAGCAGTTGAAGCTTGTAAAATTAAAAATAGTTTTAATGTCTGCAGACAATTTTCTTTTCATTTTTTTAGAGTACGACGAGTAGTCGGAGCCATTTTCATGATTACCGACGCCCATCGACATCCGCAAAGAGTTAATACGGATGCGTTGCCCTCCTTCCTCCTCCCACCTCCATGGCCCACCTTCCACCTACATATAGACATTTGTATACTTTTTTCTGTTCATGTGATTTCTGCCTCACCTCATCTGTAATATATTACATCTACCCATGACCGCACGAATCACGACAGCATAGTGCGAAGTAACTACCCTTTCTAAACGGATCTGAATCTTAGGTTCGTTCTGCATTAGCAATAAATAGAAACTAAAATTCACGTATACAATTATCATGTTTTCGCACTAAAATTTTAAGGCGATACAAAATTTTCAAAAGCAAACGCAATTTTTCACGAACATAATAAAAATAAATCGCGAAGTCTATCTTCGTCGTTTTGGCAGCGGAGGCTCAGGTTTAAGCCGTATTTTTCACTTAAAGGCTTAAAGGTATGCTAAGGCATGCCATCCAACTACGCCCTGCTTTTCGTTCTAGAATTTTAAAGTGAATCTGATCCTACAAAACCAAATATGTTGAAAATGTTATACGTTATATAATACAATTTTTTTCTTAATCTTGGAATAATTCAATATTGTTGGGCTTGCTTATTAGCAAGCCCATGTTATTGCATTACATAACAAGAACAAATAATAAAAATACAGTTTTCATCGATGGATTGCATTGAAAGAATAGGATGTTGTTGATAATGAGACAACTACGTACGGAATGCGAATTCAAAGCCTTTGCATGACCATATCACAAAAGCGAGAGGAGGCGTCCCTACCCCCTTTTCGTACTTATTACCTTTACCTCACATGCATACAGACTCATGCCATCTTTAGTAGTCCAAAACAAAATTTATTAAATCATAATAATAATATTATAGTGCACATCAATATTGAATAAATGTGATGATGAAATTAAAGGTACGGATCGGTATAAGGAAATATTACTCCTATAACAACGTTATAAACTTTATCTCTTTTTATTATCAGATTTGTTTCGATATTGTCCGTGATGATATTTTTAAAAAATTAATATCTTAGTATTGATTGAATACGTAGACAGAGATTGTATTCTTTGTCTACGATTGAACACTAGTTGACAGCCAACACCCGACATCCGTTGTTTTGTCAAAATAATATGTTGTCATGGTAACGTGTAATGTTATGGGGCCGAATTGTCAATCCGTTATTTCGCCCTATAGTGTATTTGAAATCGAGAAACCGACTGCAGCAATATTATAAATAGATAAATTATAGCCATTATGTTATTTGTTTTTATAATAAGTATAACAAAAAATAATAATACAACAAAAAAGTTTCATCAAAATCCGTCCAGTAGTTTTTGCGTGAAAACCGCACAAGACAGACAGAATGACACCTACAATTTTATGATATGTATAGATATATAGAAAATTTCATGATAATCGGTGGAGTCTTTTACTCTTTTTCCTCTTCACTTAATTATTCCAAACATATCTCATGTTATATTTATACCTATAAGAAGATTTAACTAAAATAGCAATATTATATAGATATGAAGCTATACATAGTCGGGTAGGTAATATCCGTTCCGCTGTGACTTCGCAGCTGTCTCTCCCTCGCTTCCGGCGAACACACTGGTTTAGGAAAATGCAAACGCTTAAACCTGCCATACGAAAATGGTTGGAATGAAAATTGGAGTCGCTTTACGGCATGCCAAGTTGCGAATCTGCTCGCATGCTAACAAAAATTTAACAAAGTTGCGAATTTTGGTTGTAGCATACGGAAAACATGTCGTATTGAAATTATACATTTTTGATGTCCGAGAAAGGTATTTTTATTAATAGAGTTAAAATTTTATTAACTTGTCAATTTCAATCCTGTTTGATTGTATTGGAAAATAAATGTTGTAAATTTTTTATAGATCTTTAATTTGCGTTAATTTTTCTTTAGATATATACACAATTAATAATTATATATAATTGTGGATATATTTGTTGACGTTCAAAAAGTAATCTTTACAGTTATTTTTTGAATAAAACTTTTGTTTCATTATTAATAATAATTGCTTGGGACAAATGAGCAGTGAATATGTTTTGATAAATAGCTATCAACTACCATAGATATTTGTGTCAAAAATATTGGTAATTTTTTTAAATAATGGATTTTCATGTCTATAAAATTAGATTTGAAAAAAAATAGAAAGGAAAATAATTACGATCAGCAAGCCCCTTTTCATATCGGCGTCAAGTTCTAACAGACTGTTTCTTTTCTCGCCAGTGCATTGAAAATCCATTAAATCAGTCGCCCAGTGCAAATTCTAATGAGTTTACTACATTAGGTGTATTTTCAAAATATTTGGTTATTTAAATAGTTGCATCCGTTTCCAACTTATAATTATGCTTATAACGCCGCAATCTGGTTACATCCAGACTTAGGGTTGTCAACCTTGTATAAATAATATTGTAATTTATGTAACTGTTCATCTTAATATTTACCTTTTCTTTCCTCAGTCTATATCAGGGGTGGCCAACCGTTCGATCGCCACTCGATCGCAGCTCATAGTTGAATCGACTGCGGTCAGTAAAAAATTCAAGAATTTCTACGTGTAATTTTTTTCTGTTTTCTTAAAACATTCAAGAAATATGTAAAAGTGATCGACTGTTTACCAAGAAACTACGTGGGTTGGTTTTTTCGTAAACATTGGATTTTGGACCGAAACAAGTTTACCACCCCTGGTGACTGTGAGGCCTATCAATGAACACTAAAACCACTTCACCAAGCCGGACTTTGCAAAATCCCATGTGTCTAACTTACTTTAAATACTAACTTAGTTCTTGACTTTATAAATATTACAAAAATTCCAAATGGAAAATTAGATAAAAAATGTTGTTATAGAACTTTGGAGTTTGTTTTAAAATTAAGTGTTTTAGATTTTTATAAAAAAGATACTCTTTTTGTTTTAGAGAGATAAAAGCTCTCTGTAACAAAACAGAATACTTTATTCTTTCCATTTTGAAGAGCTTTTAAAATCTAAGTTTTTTGGCACTATATTATTTTCAATTTTAAGGACGACTATCTTATAATAATAGACAAACACAACCTTCGAAAGATAGAGTGTAAACGCTTTATTTTTAAAGATATCTGACATATTTTTCATGGGCTTGGCCCACTAATCGTTCCCACTGCTGTTACTCCTGTGTCACCAGGATTGACAGCAGCAATCACAATGATCATTTGATATGATCGCATGGAGCCCGAGGGACAAGTTAAAACCGAATTGAGTACCACAACAAATTTCATTAGAAAAATAATAGAAGTATTCCGAATTTAATAAAAAAAAATAGAACCTGACAATAAATTATAAATTCTCAATCTTAGCATATTAAAATTTAAGGGGAATAAATAAACTCATACGGACCTTCAAACGTTACTCTTTTTTGGACTGTCCGAAAATCCTCGGTAATTTTTTATGAGGGTCCCTGGGGCCGCTTCTGATACAGGTCGCATTAAACTCCAAAAAAACATCGTCCGCTCTACACTTTATCTCGCATGCGGTCTAATTTGGGAAGTAACCAGGATTGTCAATTAGAAGCAAACAAATTTCGTGCCCGAAAGTGTCACAGGTTTTTCGTTGGCGGTAATTACTCTCCGAATGTAGTGCACCTACTGAAATGCAGTGCATTTTTTTTTCTTAAGAAACTGCAGAGCGTAATTTTTATATTGTGTTTTGAAATTGATTTTTTCATATCTCGAATATATTTTGCACATTGCAAATTATGCTACTGCCCTACCTATGTTAGAAATAAAGATATGCGTCAATATCGAAAAGGTTTTTATTTTTTTTATAGTTAAAAACGAGGAAAACGTGCAATCAGTTACAAACACTAATGTCCAATAATGCTGAAATTACATATTCATTGGCCTCTTGTAAACTTATTGACTGTCTCGTAGTCTAGTGGTAAGCGTATTCAACCACAAACGTGAAGTCCCGGGTCCGAATCCCGGGTCGGAACAAATTTGCTATTGGAATTTTTCAATTTCTAATAACAGTCCAGAGTCAGGAAGTTGGCGGTGTTACACCCCCGTGCCTCGGAGAGCACGTTGAGCCGTCGGTCCTGCGCCTGATTTCTCACCGGTCATGTCGGATTGCCGTCCCATCGGAATATGAGAATGAGGGAATAGAGAGTGCACTTGTGTCTGCGCGCATACTTGTGCACTATAATATGTCCTGCGCAGATGGCTCGTCTATATAGGGAAAGCCGCTGTAGCCGAAATCGGCTAGGACGACATTATAAACTTATACCTAAGATGCTAGGATGTAGCTATTCTGCATACAAAACCTGAAACTTACAATCATAGGCGTTACTCACGCTTGCGATGTATTTCAGTCGCAATGCATCAATATTAATTTGTTAGTCAACTAAAAATCGTTGTCTGACAACCCTACCCTGAACGC
>LUGF01045202.1:122478-157200 GCA_001625245.1 Calycopis cecrops
GAATAAATAACGACGAATCGTTGGTCATGTCTAGGCTGCTTTATGGTCCATGACGAGGGGGACAAACTATCCTCTGTCTGTCCTCTGTCCCGTAGAATGGAGAGATGCATACTGGTAGTTGTTTATGAATAGTTAATTTAAATTGGAATCTACTCCTCCTTTTATTTCTTCTGATATTCGTTGCGAGTCCCAAGACAGTTTTAGCTTTTCCTTTGGGCTCCCTGCGGTCATATCAAAGGGTAGTTGTGGTTGCCGCTGTTGATCCCGGCGACACAGGAGCAGCAGCGGTGGGAGTGAGCTGTGGGCCAAGCCGTTTTTTATTATCTTTGACGAGTTGTCTTGTCCCATCTTCGCTTTTCTAATTATAGTTGCAGCTCACGCGCATGACCCAAGCTGGCCTTGCTCCCATAACCTGGTGGAGCTCGTGATGCAGATGAGAGGATGACGATCTCCGCATTATACTTGTTGCGAGTGTGAGAAGCCGTCAGGCCTACCAAATGGACGGATAAGAGCTGAACACGATGAGGCAGTCATAATTTTCCAATTAAAAAAAAATGTAAATTCTTTTCCCAACTATTATTAAATTTGAGCATTGTTTTAGCAGGTTTCCCTGTGCTTTTCAAAAAAGGTCAAACATCACAGTTTAACTATTGCGGAAACCATTTTCTAAATTTCATACAAATTCGTTCAGTAGTTTTTGAGTAAAATAATAACATACAGACTTTCGGATTTATAATATAAGTAGGATTTAATTTTCTATGCAAATTATTTTTATATTACAGGTAATTAAAAATAATTAAAAAGTTTTGTGTTATGCGCTCACAAGACTAAAAGGCACTGGCAAAAATTCTGAAAACTTTCAGTCAGATTTCTCTCATCCTTATAAAAACTCTTTATACATTTTTCTTAAAATATACTTTATAACTAAAGATCAGTTATATTTAAAAAAAATTAAATTAATAAATTAATAATTTAAAAAAAAATATCTGTGGACTTTACACACCACGTTAGCCTAGCTCCATGCTAAATACCTTGAGGACTTGTGTTACGGGTACTAGACAACGGAATATATTTAATATGTTTTATGAATTTAAGAAAATTTATATATTCAAGATTTTTATTATAGAAATACATACAATACATAGATAAACATCCATGACCAAAGCGGGATTCGAACCCTCCACCCCTGGCGCAACATGCTCTACTTATCCGAGCCCTGTACCACTGCGCCAGCCAGGTCGTCGTTAATATAGTATTCAAATTAAGTTTTTTTATTTTAAATTGCATCTAGCATATAATTACGAACTAGTATTCTACTAGCTTATTATTAGCTTATTATATTACATCAACGATTTTTAATTTATTTAAATTATGAAATATGTATTTACTGTATTAAGCACACTAGGTCTTGACTAAATATTACGCATAGTCTAGGATTATGCGCATAACCTTGAAAAATGCTATGTATAAACCACATGATATATTCATGCATGAAGAATTTAAATGCACACATTGTCTGTGTGACCTATTGAATAAAGTATTAGGACATCTCTGAATTTTGTCATCTTTTATCTTGTATTGTTCTATTGTTGTAACAAAAGGCACATCGACTCGAATAAGGAAATAGATGAATGGCATCGGCATCTGCTAAGTGATAGTCATTTGGTTAATGATATGTTATTCTGTAGCCGTAATGCATATTTAATGTTTAAATTTTAAAAAGAGAAAGTTTTTTTATAGTGTAGTGGAAAAACTAACAAGACTGCTGACGCTTTTAAACATACGCAAGGAGGTTGTACTGATGATATGTCCTCTTTCCTTCTCACTACTATATAGAACACCGGAAATTTAAAAATCGAACGCGACAGTTAAGTAATGTCAATGCTGGTTGGTCAGTTACCAGGTAGGAAGACAATCTCAGTGCAGTAGCAGGAAAGATGCGAGTTAGGATATCGGTTGTCTTAGCATTCATCAAAAGAGACCAAAAGAGTCCTATTGTTCATTAGAATGGGCCGTTAAAAGAAGGTTTTTAATGTTGGCGTGAAGTAATGGTCACTTGATTCCGTTTCGTTTTTTGGTCCAACCCGGGACTGGTAGGTACTCATCCTGAGTCCAGGACTGTGCTTGAACGTGCTTTCCGTGTCAGAAATATATAACCATTTGAATGAATAATCTCTTTGATTTGAATTTGAATTGAATGAAAGTGTGTGCCTATGCAATGCACACAAAGAGAAACTTTAATAGTTTACCAAAGAATATCATGAATATGTATGAGTGTTCACAAGGATTATAAAGTTTCGTCACAGTACAATTTAAACATAGGTAGCGCAGATAACCTTCCAGTCGTTAGATCATATATTACGGGCTATCCCGCGCCTGACAAGCGTCAACCTTCCCAAGACAAATGGTCCTCCGCGAATATATCAAAACTAGGCGAGCGACGTATCTTTTAAACTATTGACCTACATAACAAGGAGTTTAAGAATTTACGATGCGTACACGAATTATTGTTTGCTACGCCAATAACTCTACCTGATGTGTCGTGCAGTTCGAAATTCTAAGCTAGATTTCCTTTGGAGGGAAATTGTTGATACGTGGAAATTTTTAGTTTCTTCTTCTCTCCATCATCTTTCCACCATCACCCAAAGAGAGCAAGACACCTCCGCAAGGTTCATCAGAACTTTAGCAATGTTAGTTATTTGATCCACTTGGGAATGGTTGTGAATGCTGTTGAATTTATACGAATTGAAAAAAAAATGCACACTTTACTATAAAAAGGATTTTGTATATAAATTCGGAGTTTTATATAGAATTTACTATGGGTCTGCCCGTGGAAGTGTAATATAATTTTTTAAGTATGAACAATCACACCACGTTAATCTAGTGGCCAGGTAAGCCGTGAGGACTCGTGTAACGTATGTTACGACCGCACTCGGGAAATATGTTCGAGAACGTTCGAGATCGTTTCGTGTTGAATTTTATTGCATTTTACAAGCTAGTATAGTTTTGCTGCAAGATTTTTCAGAGCAGTCGGAGCCATTTTCATGACCCCATATAGGCTATGCAGATGCGCTGCCCTCCTCTCTCCTACCACCTCCATGGGCCACTACTTACACACCGCACGAAACGCGACAGCACAGCAGTCACTTTACGCCGGTTGTGCGTAAACGGGATCCCTTAGCAAGACATTGCACGGCCGCGAGCTCAAAGTTAATCAGATTCCCTTTTGGATTAGGGAGTCCCCTGCCACCGAATTATCTTATTGCCACAGATCAAGGGCACCGTGTCCCCACACTTAGGACTTATAAATAAATAAAAAAAAATCCTGTTATACAATTACTACCACCTGAGAAACATTAACTCTCTATGGCGAGATAACTTAGTTACTCACACACTGATGATGTGTATGTAATGTGTTATAAATTTTTTGACACTATTCAAAGATGTTGGTGGAACGTCATAGAGCTTTAGCTTATAGTACCTAATGTCGTCCTAGTCGAGAATGGTGGCCGTCTCTATGGAGACGAGCTATCTGCTCACGACATATTGTAGTGCACAAGAGTGAGCGAAGACACAAGTGCACTTTATAAGCCCTTATTCTCATATTCCGATGGGACGTCAGTCCGACACGAACGGGGAGGATTTCTCCCCGTTCGTGTCGTACTGACGTCGGAGGACCGACGGCTTATCGTGCACACCAATTACAATAACAATTTTTTGGTCTTGCCCTGGGATTTGAACCCGGCAACTCACGTCTGTGGTTGAACACGCTTACCACTGGGCCATCACTACATTACGACATTTCACAGTTAGGTAACAAGTGTAAAGAACAATGAAAAAATATTAACCATAAATATACTCCAACAACTTTTGAAATCGCAAACAGAACGAATTTCTTTTAAACCACCTGGGATGTTCCATTGGGAATAAGAAAATATAATTATCTTAAAACGTACACTTTCATATAATTGTTTATAAATGTTTAATGAAAAAAAAAAGAAAATTAATAAATTCTAAGTGTTTTAAGACTAACGTAAAACTTGACAGCATAATTGAAAATTCTTTATGAGTCTTTTGTAAAATTTAAATATATCATAATTTAGTTTTTTTTACAAATAAAATATTTGAAGCCTAAGAAACTGAAATAGCAATAAGTTGTAAGTGATGATTATACTTTTACTTAACTGATTGCTCATCATCATATCATGCCTGTGATATCATAGACTAATTAAAAAGTATAGACGGAGCGTTCTCAACAATGAAATGAAGCCAGCAAAACTACACCCATTCATGTATATACACGGTCTCACATACACATTTGACAACCAAACTACACCCAGATCATTAGTTTGTGACAGTTCGTTAATGGCGTATGACTTCCAAATAAATAATTGTTTATTACCTGAAAATGCCGAATTGTGTAGTGAAAGGCTGCAAAAATCATTCCTCTAGGAATAAAAAGCAAGAAGGACTTACATTTCATACGTAAGTAAACATAAAAATTCATAATATAATAATAAATCAATTTCAACAATTGTTTGACAGCTTTCAAAACAAAAATGTTGTCACTAGTAAGCGTCAAAATAGTCCCTGTTTATGGGGTTAGTTGTTAATGTAATGAAACGTAATGTAATGTAATCACTGATCAGGTTCATTTACTTATTTCTATTTTTACTTTTAATATTCACCCAATTAATGTAACAGTAAACAAGCTTTTTTTATTTAATCCTCCCTCATAAAACCTTTTTTTAAGGTTTCCTGTCCGAAATAAAAATATTAGAGAGAAGTGGATAGAAGTGATTCGAGTTAACCGAATTGAGCCATCATGGAATCCCACCATCCGCAGCCTAATTTGTTCAACACAATTTGAAAGTGATGATTTTTACATCACTAAGAAAGGACTTTGTCGTGTGGTACGAAATGGATATTCAAAGGTTACGAGGTTCCAATGTTTTTATTATATTGTACTAGTTGTTACCCGCGGCTTCGCTGGCGTGGTTTTTCCTGATACAAAGGATACGATGGCACTCTTTAGTCCTTCAACTATCTACATTCTAAAATAATAATTCCATAATAAGCAATTTAGAAAGTGTTTAAAACTCTGACGTTTCTGTCAAACATTTGACAGTAGCAATTTCATTTGATAACTAAGTCATACTGTTGCGTGCGCCTGTAATAATGCCATCTATAGCGCTTATTTGATTGATTTGATGGAAATGTGTTTTCCACTGGAAGTTTATCGCTATAAAAAGGAGCCTATGGCACTGGCTATAGTCCTTCAAATATCTCCATACCAAATATCACATCGAGCCGTTGATTTGATTTAATGTGAAGAAAAAGACAATCAAACAATCAAACATACATACATACACACTTTCGCATTTACAATATTAATATGGATTCAGTAATGTACGGCAATGAAGATTTTTGTTGAAAATTCCTAAAATTATCATTATTATGCATTATTTTTCTCTCTCATCGTGGCTAGTTATCGAACCTACGAGTATGCCAATCCAAAAACAAAATCCATATGAATAAAAAACGTTCTTGGGTAAAATCTCGTAAAACGTTTCGGAACGAAGTTACGGCACTTTAAAAATATTATTAATGCGAAAGTTTGTATGTTTGTTTGTTTATTTGTTTGATTGTTTGTTACTCCTTCACGCAAAAACTACTGAACCGATTTTCATGAAATTTGGCACACACGTAGAGAGTAACTTGCATTAACACATAGGATTTTATCCCGAAAAAATATTTCTATGGGATGCCATGGGATGATTTTCTATTTTCCACGCGAATGAAATTTACGTGGGTGAAATCGCGGGGAGCAGCTACTAAATAATATGTTTGCTTTTTTGTATCCATATATTATTTAAATAACAATCCAAACTTGTTTCTTCTTTCTACACTTACTCGCATCGTAGAAGTAATCGAGGTTTCGAACGACGCGACGCAGTGAATGGGTTGAAAGAAAATGCTAACGTATGTATTTACTTATCCATTCATCATGTCTGTATTGATATATTTTGGGGTAATATGTTTTTACTACACGGCAACTCTCACTAGGCGCACAATGTTTTGCGGTTGTCAAAAAACTGGCTTCATTTCACTGTTGAGAACGCTCCGTCTATACTTTTTATTAAGTCTATGATATCATCATAATTATATCATAGGAATGGATAGTAAATCAATGCTGACTGATTAATAAATATTAGTCATCGTATAGAGATCGAAATTAGATTCCCATTATAAAAAAAAAACCATTAAGCTTCGAATACAGTTTGCCTGTATACCTAATACATATTTATAATATGTTGTTGTGACCTTGGAAAAAAAACGTCAAATGGCATTCGTTCTTTTTGGAATTGTCTTTTTCATTTTAGATGTATCTCCCCGATCGTGCCGACCCAATTCGGCTACATGGATGCATGCATGTCACTACATCTTGCTAAACAATACGTATCAATTGATAGGCTAACTGCTCGACTATCGTACTATTACATAGGTAAGGATTCCACTAATTTATTCACAGATTAATAGTTAGGAAAGAGGTTATAATAGTGAATTATCGTCTGCGCGGCGTGAAATATGAGAGACGTGCGAGATTATGATAAGGCCTCCGACTGCCGCTCTAAATCATTGGATTTGCCGCCTGAGAACTGAGGCAAATTTAAGGAGGATTCAGTCTGAATCCGCTATTCTGCGCGCGCTCTATCCGTGCACCCGACGCGGCGCTTGAGCTTGTTTTTTTTGTGGTTTCACTAAAAATAATAAAGATTTTATTATCAGACTGTCCATGATAAAAGGTGAGAGTAAAAACTTCCACGGAATAAAGTGACGTTTGGAAAAAAGAAGTGACATCTACACCTACAAACTCTCTCATTTGAGTAGAAGTTAACGAGGCATTCTATTGCGTAGGCAGCCATGAAAATTGCTAGGCTTTGGTAGTCATAAAATGGCTCCAACGGGTCACCGTTGGAGCCATTTTACTTAAACTATAAAAAAAATGTAAAAAAAAATGAAATTGTACTTATAAGAAAAGATAAAAAATAGCCTTAAATCATCTACAAACAACTTTGCGCTAGTTTCGGTGCCATTGCCATCCTTCCGTATGCCACGCTGGGCGCTGACAAAGAAAAACATTTTGAATCGCATAAAGCGTCTCTTTTTAAAAATAGAATTGGAAACCAAATCCCGAAACCGATGCAACACAGACGCTTAGCGCGCGAGTTTTTTTTCAACAAATCAGAGCGAAACTGCGAAAACAAAACTATTGTTTGACCAGCTTTCATATATTACGTTTCCGACTAAATGCTTTTGTAAAACGCCGTGAGCCATATGTTCCCGTTGGCCGGTGTTTTCAGTCGCTTTAGAAATACATTTGTTTGATGGAGAGATATAACATGTGTCTCTTTAAATTCAATATTTGGTTTTTCAGAGGTTGTCCTGTCATAATTGCGTACTCTGTTGTCATGGTAACGTGTAATGATACGTGGCGGATCTCCTTATTAATGCGGTGCGTTTAAGATTAAAAAAAGCAACTAGCACTCATAGGAACTATCGTAAAAGCAACATGTATTTAGTAGGACACACTCGTAGTGCTACGAGTTTGCGTAGCACAACTTTCTACTACGAAGGATGTGAACTGATAATTTTTTTCCGTGTCCTCAAGCCGCTAAAGAAGTTTTCAGTTTTTCGCGATTGAATCAATATACTTTAGTATTTATCTATCTAATATCTTTTAAGATTAGTCGAATAAACGCGAAATTGCCGTCCACGAGTTATATCTTATTATTGGAATAGACAATTGCCTAAAACCTAAAAAAAACTTATACTAAATAATGTGTGATCCTTAAATCTGTCCTCTCGAGCATGAATGCTGTCTTAAGTAACATGAAATTCAGTATTAGGTAGGTAATTACGTCTTGTTATCTTTTTTATTTGTGAACAGATTCTTTGAGAGTAATTTAATTGTAAGTAGTGGCAGTTTTCTATTTATTTCAGAAAAAGAAATAGATTATATTGAATTAGTTCAGAAATAGCAAAAAAAACTTGTGTTAGCACGTATGTATATAACGTTTTCTGCCCACATAATATTAGTTATAATTTTACATCGAGTCGATTGATTTTATTAAAAATATAACACCGTAATTGAACGTGAATCCAATATGAGCTTTATAAAACAATTTATATTTAGCATAAATTATGTGTTACACGTGATATATATAATAAAATAGGAGCACGTCTAGCGAGATTGAATGATAACGCAAATGGTGTTTTAGTTACTACATTATGTTAAAGTTTATTATACAAGATGATACATTTTGTGAAAAGAATTCTGTTAGATGCCGTGTTGTGTTGCGGGTGGATTGGGCTAGCATTACCGGGCAGCTGCAGCTAGATACGTCTAGCTCACAAAATAATGCCTTAAGTGCTGGCATTTTTTTTTTTTGGGTATAGGAGGGCAAACGAGCAGTCGGAGCCATTTTCATGACTACCGACGCCCATAGACATCAGCATAGAGGCCATACAGATGCGCTGCGCTCCTTTTTCCTCCCACCTCCATGGGCCACCGCGACGCGACTGTCACTTTCGCCGGTCTCATGTAAGCGAGAGGTACCTCCCCGGTCGTGCCGGCCAATTCGGCTGCATGCAAACGTGCAGTGTGGCACTACCTCTTACAATGGTTGCTGTTTATGAGGAGATGGTCACTCATTAAGGAAAGGGGCTCACACCGGCAGATGCGTGCCCTGGCATCGCTACATTATGACTTGCTCGTGTGACATAATTGGTAGGTCATTAATAATAAACTGTAGTAATACCTAACATCGGGTGAGCAGATCTGGCTACAAGTGGACATAACATTCTAGAAGAATGGTTCTTAATATATGCGGAGTTAATAATAAACTGTAGTAATACCTAACATCGGGTGAGCAGATCTTGCTACAAGTGGACATAACATTCTAGAAGAATGGTTCTTAATATATTATGCGGAGTTAATAATAAACTGTAGTAATACCTAACATCGGGTGAGCAGATCTGGCTACAAGTGGACATAACATTCTAGAAGAATGGTTCTTAATATATGCGGAGTTAATAATAAATGAGCAGATCTGGCTACAAGTGGACATAACATTCTAGAAGAATGGTTCTTAATATATGCGGAGTTAATAATAAACTGTAGTAATACCTAACATCGGGTGAACAGATCTGGCTACAAGTGGACATAACATTCTAGAAGAATGGTTCTTAATATATGCGGAGTTAATAATAAACTGTAGTAATACCTAACATCGGGTGAGCAGATCTGGCTACAAGTGGACATAACGTTCTAGAAGAATGGTTCTTAATATATGCGGAGATTTCAATATTAGATATCTGCAAAGTCGCGGAAAAAGCTGGTAATCAACCGTTTACCGAAAGTTATAAGACATAAGTTACTAGCTGCGCCCCGCGGTTTTACCCGCGTAAATTTCGATCCCGTGGAAAATCATCCCATAGGAACATGTTTTCGGGATAAAAACTATCCTATGTGTTAATCCCAGTTATCCTCTGTGTGTGCAAAATTTCATGAAAATGGTTTCAGCAGTTTTTGCGTCAAGGAGTAACAAACAAACAAACATACAAACTCTCGCATTTATAATATTAATAAGATTATTATCCAGTTAAAAGAGCTTATTCTTTCCTCAAAGGTCAGCAACTTATCTGTTAGAACTCTGGTGTTACGAATGTCTGTGGGCGTTGGTGATCACTTTACATCACGTGCTCCAACTACTCGTTTGCCTCCTATGCTATAAAAAAACTGTCCACTAGTAGACTGATAAAGGTTGATGACGTTGATCATGACTGTACCCCATAAATTCACTTTAAAATGTGATGCTCTTTACATGTTATCTATCAGTAATGGTTTTATTTTGGCAAGCGACCAACTTATCTCTTTAGCAACTCTTTACTACAATCCTGACATGTAAATTTGTGGCACGAAATTTCGTAGTGCAGCGAATTTATTCAATTCTAATTAAAAGACTAGACGAATTTATATTTTCTTTATCTTATTTGAGAAATAAAAAAAGATTATTCTCTCCTTTAGAATAAATATTTTTATTACAAAATCATAAATTCATTAAATGTAATATACTTTTCACTATATTATGTTTTTCTAGGTTGTTGATTTTAATTGTTTTAATTTTAATTAATTATAAAGGTGACTTCTATTAATTTTTCATAGGAGGTAAAATTTTTAAGTGCCTGATTTTTGAATCTAACAAAAAAATAAGATTAAGATTATTAAAAAAAATTGTTTTGTTAAAAAAAATAAGATTTGGTTTCTGATTTGTTACTGAGTTTGAGTAACTGGATCTATATTGGCATTGGAGGCAAACAAGTGGGAATGTATGTGTGTATGTATGCTTGATGAGAAGGAATTACAGATCAGCTGATTTTACACATTATATATTAATAATATGCTGACACTGATGTTTTGAAGTTTTCATAATTTTGAAACACTCTGTATAAAGCTTCTAATATATTTTAGCAATTTATAAATTTCATATGCAAAGAAAGGTTCAAGGATTTACTGGTACATCGTTCTTACTGATTGCTACGCCGTTCCGCTAGGAATAAGCATATTCAACCGAAGTTCATAATTTGGGTTCTGGACAATAAGATAACATTTTTAAATTTCTAGAAATTTGGAAGTTCATAGTTTGACAACTTGGTACTTGGGAAAACATGTTAAGGGAGTAATATTACACACACGGGTAAACGGTCGAAAAATTCTGAATTTTTTTTCGGCTTACCTCGGCGCTTCCAGCAGCGGGATTCTAAAACGGTACTGCCCCTTTTTTCTAGTCGGTCATGTCAGTTTGTGGTCTATCGAAATAGGAGTCAAGAAATAAAGTGAACACTCACTTTCACTTAGTCGCTGCATACCAACTATAATACGAGATCAAAATTCGGGCAGAAATAATACATATGATATTTTATTCGATCAATGCTTCCACTAAATCTGCTCTAGGCACCGTTAGATTAAAATTAACAGATATTTTACTATCTTAAATCTTCTTTACTCTAGTTACCTTTAGATAAAAATTAATAGATATTTTTCTATCTTCAGTGGATTACTTCATTGGTGAAAATATGTCAGCGCTTCGGAATATGTACGCCCAAACGCCAAACAAACCTAAGCTGACCGCAAAACTGAGGTCGTGATCCTATAATCCGGTAAAGGAAAAAATCCGTTTTATATTGGACTAACAGCCCGCGCAACGTGCTAGTTGTTTGGGTTATGTCGGTTACCGTATTTGTTTGCAAATTTTAGGATTGTTTCTACGCTGAAAATCTGGTGAGAATTTTACATTACATAGGGACTTCAAAATGGAGTGTTTTCGAAAGTTCTTTTTTATTTTATAAGGATGCTAGCAGTTGGAGTCATTTTAAATACCATCCTTAGATGCGTGGCCTTCTATCCTCTTCACATATTTGTTCATTGTTGCTGAAAATTGTAAATTATAAATAAATAAATTAATAAATAACGGTAACGTATTGAGAGGTACCTCACCGGTCGTGCCGGCCCAATACGGCTGCATGCAGCCATGCAGCGCAGAACTATCTCTTACTGCTTGTAATCTAACTTAGGTCCGTTTCTTATTTCAAGCTTCCGCCCGCAGCTTCGCCCGCGTGTATTTCGGACTTCAAAAAGGGAGTTATTATTATAAACCTTCCTCTTGTATCTCCCTTTCTATTAAAAAAACCTCATCGAAATAATTATGTTGCGTAATTTTAAAGTTTTAAGCATACAGACAGACACACAGACGGTGGAATGCGTCTTTGTTTTATAATATGTGGTGATAAGAAAACTAAATCTTTATGGGAATCATTAAACCGTCTTCACTATGCTGTTTCTTAGGAACGATCAAAGGCTCATCGAGGCTCTAATGGTCGTTAAACCTTGAAAATGCTTTCCTGTAATGCCTTCCCTTCATCTGAAAATGAAGATATTTTCCAAATGCATGGCTTCTGGTTACAAAATCGTCATGAGTTTGGTGAGTTAGGCGAGTGAGCAGCACGTTCTCAGTCGAAGCGTGTTTTCTTGGGGTTTTTATAGCGTAGGGGGAAACGAGCAGTTGGGCCACCTGATGCTATTACCGAAGCCACAGACATCCGCAACACTAGAGTTCTAGCAGTGGTCTTCGACCTTCCACATTTACGATCAGTCATGACGTCACACGTTTTGTGCATTTAATTAAGGCAACGTATCTACATTATTAATTATTTAAATATGTAATTTGTAATCATTTTACTAATTATTGTATAATTTCACAATAATTTTATAATCTCAATTTACTTTAATAACAATTTATATAGGTTTGATGACCTGAAATAAATGAAAGTTATTTTTTTCTATTATGTCCTGTTATGTAATCTATGGTATAGGTTTATTAATTATTCTTTATATTCTTTCCTTTTATTCTATTAAAATGATTATACAGTATAAAGAACCGCTTGAAGCAGAAAAGCCAAAAATGTTAATAAAATTGAACAACTTCAACAGAACTTTTGCAGCTTTGATGTACACGTATAAAGTTAAGTTCCGTACAATTTGTTGAGATAAGTAAAAGCCCGCTTTATTATGCAGCTCTGTTACTCAGTGAAGGGTTAAGGACTCCGGCGTGATGTAGAGCTTTCGTGATTTCGCCTAAGCTTTTTAACGAGGCTGAGACCTCACATTAATTTAACTTGTGTTGAGATCCTACTTACATAAATGCGAGAGTTTGTGTGTATGTTTGTTATTCCTTAACGTAAAAAAATGTTTTTGTTTGACGATGAGCATAAGAATTAAAAAGGGGAAATTTTAATTGCTCCTCTATTTAAAATTTAAGCAAAAAACAATTATGCACTAATAATGTACCAGCATATCAAAATAAATGACTGTTTATCAAATTAAATAATTGTATAACTAAATGTGTAGTATAATAAAATGTATAAAATATATCAGAGTTAGCGACTTTATTTATCTAATTTTACTACGAAAATCTTGTTAAAACCACAGATATAAGCATTCTAAAACAAAATTACTTGCCGTATAACAAAAATACTGATTTGCACACTAAAGTATCCAATACTATTACCGAATTTTCAATCCCCAATCCAAGTCTAATTTTATATTCGGATCGACCACTTGTAATAGTTAATCATAGTGGGTCATAAGACCCAAATTAACCCGATAGGTGTTAGGTTGTTAGGATTTTTTTTTTATTTGCACTCGGACTTTTTTTTTCGTCAGCTTGACCTCCTGAATTCGATGGTGGTTGTCGTTTTTCTTGGAATTGACCCCTTGAACCCCCGGGGCCAAAATATAAAATCGTCTAAAAACCCTTTATTTTTGTCGGACATGAACTGGGGATCATTTTTGGGGCCGACCCTCACTGGACCCCCCCTGACCCCCAAGGGGTCAACTGGGGGTCACATCCAAAAACCCCTTATTTTTGCCGGACATGAACTGGGATTATTTTGGGGTAAAATTTTAAAAATCACAGGGGGACCCCTGTAATTTTTAGAATTTTTGAATCATACTTGGATGGGTTAGGTTAGGTTAGACTATATTTATACACAGCGAGCGAGCGAAGCGAGCGAGCCTAGTGGATTGGAAAATCCTTATTTTTGCCGGACATGAACTGCGGATCATTTTTGGGGTCGACCCTCACTGGACCCCCCTGACCCCCAAGGGGTCAACTGGGGGTTACTTCCAAAACCCCTTATTTTTGCTGGACATGAACTGGGGTTATTTTTGGGGTCGATCCCCATTTGACCCCGACATGACCTCATGACTAATCTTAAAAATTATCTCCAAGTCATAAAACGTCCAAAAAAACATTTTTTAGACATTTTTATATTTTGATCCCTGGGGGGTCAAGGGGTCAATTCCAAGAAAAACGACAGCCACCATCTAATTCCTCTGGTAATTCTCTATTATTACACACTACACACACACACTCAGTTTTCAAAAAAAAATACCCCACTTTTGTTACCTTAACCACAACTTGTGATAGTTAATCATAGCGGGTCAGAAGACCCAAATTTACCCCGATAGGTTCAAAGTTGTTAGGTTGTTAGGATATTTTTTTTATTTGCACTCGGAACACTTGGTCCAATTTTATACTTGGATCGACCACTTGTTAATCACAGTGGGTCAGAAGACCAAAATTTATAACATGACTGATTAACCGGTGTTTTATTTAGTATAACTCATGTTCTTTACAATTTAATCGGTGACGTATTCTAAAAAAAGCAGATTAAATGTTTCGTTGCACTAAAAGGATAATTAGATTTACTATAAGTTAACAGATAGTAATTCAGTAAAATAGATTAGGTTTAAACATCAAACAGTGTAGTATATTTGATTTACTTGATGCGCAAATTTAGTGTGCAATTCAGTATTTTTGTTAGCAATTTTGAATACTTTGATAGAAAAATGTGGATTTACAGTTGTAAGATTAAATACTACCCAATTAAAAAGCAGATTTTATATTTTTATTTACTCCACCCCCGTAGATTCCCCATTCATTCTGGCCACCGGATTCTTCCAAAACGCACCAGCATAGCTTTTACGGCGATATCGTGTACAAGAAATACATATTTGTAAGGGCTAAACTCAAAAAGTGCTCTACGGATTTACTTCAAATTCTGCGTGAATATTACTAACAGTTGGGGTCAACATATAGGCTACATACTACGGGGGAGGAGCTGTGAATTATACGCGAGTGAAACCGCGGGGCGCAGCTAGTCTTAAATAAATTAATCACTCAAAACCTCGAAACTCTTATTAAAATCAAACAGAATTCCGAACAAAGCTCATGTCATTATAAGAAGTAGGTCGGGAGTTTATAAAAATCAAAATGCAACTTGAGCGAGCCGGCTTCAAAGATACAATGCAATATTGTCGTATCAGAGGCCCGCAAATAAGATGTACATCTGGAGGGGCTAAATTAGATTTCCTTTTGGATAAGGAATACTGTGTAATGGATCGTTGGTTTACTGTGAGGATATGTGTTTGTAGGAGTAATGTGACGTGAAACATTGTAACGCGTTTCGTGCGGCGTGTAAGTAGCCGGTGGCCCGTGAATGTGGGAGGAAGGAGGGTAAGGAATCTGTCTCTCATTTGCCCCTTCATACTATAAAAAAATAGTTATGTCTATACATTGACTAACGTTTCGTTTCGGGTCCTAAAATCTTACCCTTTTATTAATAAACATGGAATAACTATTTCTAAGTTATAACCTGGTAATAAACTGACATCTGTCAAATTCCATACTTTTTATGTGTTCTTTATTATGGAATTTGACAGATGTCAGTTTATTACTAGGTTATTCCTTGGACAGGGTTATTCTATGTTTATTAAGAAGGGGGTTAGGGTCGATTGTTGGAACAGACTAAAGTGTTGTATTAAAACTATTTTAAAGGATTTTATCGCGGTTCATTTAAGTATTTCACAATTCCGAAGTTTCAAAGGCTTCATGACTACAATGGTCACGGGTGGCCTGAGGTCACACATGTGCTTGTCATAAATTATTAAAAGCACCTACCCGAAATTGTAATAGAAGAAAGTACTTCTAATTACTTGTACCTAAGGGGACTGAGTTCTCGCCAATCTGACTTCTTCACTGAACTTAAATATAGAAATGAATGAAATACTATTAAATTACAAGTGATTTTTGCCGCTGGTCTGCAATCAAGAGTCACGGGTTACTATTAATTTTTACTATTAAACCGTTTGTCTAACCAAAACGAAATATAATTATACCAAGCTCTATACTCATAATCTATAAAATCATCGTCTTTATAAGAACATTGGATGTTATAAGAGAATCGCGTTAGGTCATAAGTGGATTACTTATATCGGCGCAAAGCCGTGGGGTCCCGGCAGATAACTGGTTTAGCACAGCCCGCGCTCCTCACGGAAAATACTCTTTGTGATTACGACATCTTAAATGGTTTATTCGGTTTATTTTGATTTATCCAGCGATTGTATTTTGTTTTTGCAGTTACTTCCTTTATAGTATCAGGGGCGAAAATCAGAAATCAGAAGCATATTTCGGGTCAGAGAGATTTTTTCTTAAACGGATACTTAGAGTGGTATTTGTATTATTAGTATATTTAATAGTGGTTATACAAATGCGTTCCTTTCTCCTCCCTATATGGGCCACAGGCGTCTTACACACCACACGAAACGCGACAGTGCTTTGCCTGTATCGTGTAAGAGAAGTCTTAGTCGAGCCCTGATCGTGCCGGCACAATTCGGCTGCATGCATGTAGCGTGGCATTACCTCTTAAGCCTTAACCCCCTTATTAATAAACATATAATAACTTTATCCAAGTAACAACCTAGTAATTAACTGACATCTGCCAAATTCCATAATAAAAAACACAAAAAGTATGGAATTTGACAGATGTCAGTTTATTACTAGGTTATTCCTAGGATAAAGTTATTCTATGTTTATCAATAAAGGGGTCGATGTCTATGGAAACTATTTTTTATTATGTCTCAATTTTCTAAAGGAATATAGTAATCATCGTCAGTAGCTAGAATACGTCCACTCCTGGACATACGTCTATCCAAAAAAGCAATAGCCCTTGATTATCATGCCATCTCTTTAAATTAAAACCCATAATCAACCCTGAAGAACATAAATCCACACCATAAACATATATCTATGATAAAGACATATTTTTGCCGAGTTTGGAGCACAAAATACATTGTTGTATTTCTATGTATTCCAATTTCCGTGGCAGCATGATTTACGGTTGAAGGAAAGGAAACTACAAACCGCTAAATACAATTTCATTTCTAACACGAGTGCTAATGTAGGCTAAACCCCAATATTAAATCAGAGTTCATTATGCTAACGTGGCGCAAGTTTCCTGTTGATAAATAACGTTTGATACTTCGACTGTGCTTCCTTCGATGTTTAGCATGCGACTGTCATGTCACAAGTTTGCAAGATATATTTTAGTATGAGGGTATTGTAGCATTGTTTCCGAATCGAGCTGGCATGACCAGGTATCTATTGCTCATATACACATAGACTAAACCCCAATATTAAATCAGAGTGCAATAATCTCTTTCATGTACTTAACATGAAATAGAGTTGACTTTATTGAGGCTTGGGCCATTAAAACAATATAAAACATTAGAGATCAAATACGGAAAATCTACTATTATGAAGACTTTGTATAGTAAGATTTGATCTCTTTGATGGATGTTTGTAAATAACGAATCAAAATATCAAAATACTCCGATTGTGCTTTCAGGTTAAGCATGCGACTGTGATACGTCGCGGTCGATAGATAACTGCATCATCACCAAGTCTAGTAAGACATTTCAGCGGCAATTGTGCTTGCTCATATGACAGGTACAAAACCTATGCTCATTTCGTAAGGTTTGTGAATTTTCAGCAGCCGATTGGAGAAGTAAAGAAGAGGAACACGTCTGCTTAGCAAATATGTGGACGACTATTAACGTCAGTAGTCTTCAAAATGCTCTGACCCCTTATGCTGCGCAGTCGGATGGAAAATACATTAATTAATGTACTCACCTCATACGAATCCTCATCAGCTGAGAATGCTTTCCCGAAGATGAGCACAGATGAATTAGGAAAGACTATTGATTCAGCCGGATCGTCCAGGACAACTTTTTTAGATTCATCTAATTTGCAGTTCTCAATCATTTCCACCTTGTTCTCCTCGACGTGGAAGATAAACCTGGTCCATTGCTCATCACCTTCCAAAGTGTAGTCGAAGTAGGCGATTCGCCCCATAATATTCAGCTGGATCCTCATCAATGTGCTGCTACTCAACGTAAATTCTAAGCCCAGCAGTGTGTTCTCGTCGAGATACACAGAGAATGGACTTCCCGATTGCTTCCTCACCAGGAGGTTGGCGTGTATCTCGAAGGGTATCTCCAGCTTTGTCAATGGTTTCTCCATCTTCCCCACTGTCTCGTATAAAGTGGTGTCGCTTGGTATTGTGTAAGCCTCGATGTCTGTGGTTACGTCTACTTCGTTCTTCGCCGCTAGCGCCAACATTTCCCAAAGGAGGTTATGCGAATCTGAAAATGAAAGGGTTTTATAACAATACATAATAATAATATCTGTGAACATATCACACTACGTTAGTCTAGCCCCGTGCTAAGTACCATAAGGACTTTTGTTACGGGTACTGGACAACGGAAATATATTTAATATGTTTTATAAAATTAAAAAAAAATTACATATTTAAGATTTTTATTTCAGAAATCATTGAATTAATATTACTAACATTGTAACAACTCACTGACGAAAACACTTAAAATACATGGATAAACATCCACGACCAAGGCGGGATTCGAACCCGCGACCCCTGGCGCCACACGCTTCGTTTATCCGAGTCCTGTACCACTGCGCCAGCCTGGTCGCCAGATACATGAATTGAAAACTGTGTACAGCTCCGCAAGGAAGCTGAAGTTTAATAAAAATTAACACGATTCTGAACCTAAACGCTTCTTTATGCTATAAAAAAATCCACTAAAGCCAGTCCTAGGAAAAAATCTATCTCAGTGATATTGAGACTTGCTATATTATATAATCAGAGCAAAGTAAGATGTAGTGCCACACTGCGTGCTTGCATGCAGCCGAATTGGGCCGGCACGACCGGGGAAGTACCTCTCGCTTACACGACACCGGCGTAAAGTGACAGCTGCGCTGTCGCGTCCGTGCGGCGTGTAAGTAGCCGGTGGCCCATGAAGGTGGGAGAAGAAAGGGGGGCAGCGCATATGTACAGCCTCTATGCGGATGCCTATGGGCGTCATGATCGTATGCATAGACGATTCTACAAATGACATACAGACACATATTTTTATATATATAGATTCGTTTCACTCAACCTAAACACAATACACCGACGAAACAACTGTATTAGCACGAACGTCTTATCTGTGACTATTTGTCAAAGCTTTGCTTAAGAAATAGATTGCGTGTCCGTGAAATCTTATCTATTAGGTTGCGGACACATTTGTAGTAGCACTAGCTGGGGCCCGTGGGTTCACTTGTGTTAATTATTTATCTTTTTCACCCCCAGGAAGAAGAAACTTTCATGGGTGAGAATTAAAAAAAAATCACTTAGCGACTTTCAACTCTCTTCTTCTATTCCAAGTCATACAGAAGATAGATGCAGTAGTTTCGGTGGCAGTTTACTTTCTATTACTGATTTGATCCGGGTACCCCAGTACATTTTTTACAGTATTACTATCAATCTTTTATTTTATTAATCTGGGTTTTTGTCATGAACCACGATAAAATAATGTTATTAAAATATTGGCGTAAATTTAAGAAATCATCAACTGTGTATAGATTATATTCATGTTCACACCTACGTCACCCTCATTTCACGATTCTTGAAGTTTGAACTCTATGACCATCCATCCATCATTTTAGAGAAGTGTCTAAAACCGACATCTGTACATACAATAGGTAGGTACACATCATACATATCATATAGTAATTATGTTCATAGGGGTCCATTCCACTGCATGCATGTAGGCGAATTGGGCCGCCACGAGAGGTACTTCTCGCTTACACGGTACCGGCGTGATTTGACAGCTGTGCTACCGCATGTCGTGCGGTGTGTAAGTAGCCGGTGACCCACGGAGGCGTGAGGAAGAAGGATGACAACTCATCCTTTATGTTGATGTCTATGGGCGTCGGTAGTCAGGAAAATGGCTCCGACGGCTCCTTTTCCCCCAAATAATATATTAAAAAATATATAATTTATAATAAATAAACAGGTCAATAGTAATCGGTTTGGATGATCTACTTGATATGATACAAACTCACAAGCAAATTCATCAATCAAATATCTAATGCCTTCCGAATGAAAAAAATATGAGTGTGGAATACAATGATTTATGCTTTACCGTGCTTATGTAGCTTACGTTTCTTGCGCATCTTTCGCTAAGTAATCTCCAGTTTCGTGTTATGGTAGACACAGGTTTTTTATCCTAGCGTTGTTCGCAAATATACGACGAATCAAATTATAGCTTTCACAGTAAAATCTGCCTAACGATCAAGACGACTTTAGCTACAGGAACTCTACATAAACATGGCCCATGTGGTGGGAGGAGGAAGGAGGGCAACGCATCTGCTTAACCTCTATGAAGATGTATGCATGCATGCCATGCAAACGCCCATGTACCTACCAAAAGAATTCGGCGCTGACTACACTACTTAATAAATGTACGTTGTATAATACAGAAATTACACAATATTTCTACACCAGCCTTTAAACACACCCTTATATTAGAGCAGCTGTTTTAAGTAATCTTGATCGTAGCTAATGGCATCGGTCACGGTAGCCTTTTTGTATAGCCCGATGCGATTTTGATACTTGTGTATAAAGAGGTGGTAATTTATTGAAGTACTCCTTAATACCACCATGTGCAGTGCTTCTCAAACCCTTATGGCATAATTATTACGGCAGCAAAAGTATTTTAAATTTTATCAACATTTTAAATTAAATTCAATTGGCTCTTTAAAACTGTGTTATAACATAAAATTATTCTCAATATCTTTTTGTTATTGCTACCAACTATTAAATTATCTTTATAAAATATTAAATGCCTTCAATGCTGATTTTCTTTATCACGGCACGTATGTATAAAAAATATTGATTGATATTTTCGCTGTCGATCTAGCATATGTCTGCATAGCAGCAACTAATTTACCTATTTTAACTGACTGTAAAAAAAAAGGAAATTTTCACATGTTTGAATGTGAAGTTGAATAAAAGACACAAATGAGTCAGTTGAGATCAATTCGAGAAAAAAGCCTTTTCTAATCCCTAAATTATGTTTTCCTTTCCAGTTAGCAGTAACAAGAATCTATTTATCACATCTTTGACACGAAAGGAAAAACAATATCTTTTTTTTATGGTGTAAGATAAAAGGAAATAGTATAAGAAATCGTAGCCATAGAGGTTATACAGATGCGTTGCCCTCCTTCCTCTTCCATGGGACACCGGCTATGGTATGGTATACGCCCCACGAAAGACGACAGCACAGGTACCGGTATCGAGGTACCTGCCCGATCGTTTCGGTCCAATTCAACTACATGCACGCATGCATCGTGGCACTGCCTCGAACTTGCAGCATGGCACTACCTCATACTAACTTAACAGACTACGAAAACGTGACGCTCCGCAGACACTTTGAGAATATCTGACTCGGAACAATGACTTCATTTTGCATGCGCCATGTCATTTATTTTAACCCACTTTTTTGAGTTATTGCTTTTTTACAAAAGGGAAATGCTTTAACTATTACAGGTTTTTAGCGTTAACTCAATTTGTAGTGCTTTTTTGGTCTTTCATTAAGTGTTTTTTGAATTAATTTTATTAATTTAAGTTTAATTATATCGTTACCATCAATAGAGCTTTCTATAAAATGTAAAGACTGTGTAGTTGGATTGTGTACTTTATAGAGTTCCGTATGTCTAAGTAAAATATGGAACCATTATAATAGGACTTTCCGTCAGTCGGTCTGTATATTAAAACAAAAGTTTTATTCCTTAGAATAAAGTAAAAAATAAAATAAATACTATTAAAATACAGACAGTATATATATGCATGTGTATGTAAACTCACCAGTTGATTCGTCTATGGCGGCCTCTGATGTTGCTAGCAGTAATATGCATCTGAAACAAAACATAAATATTATTTTTTTTGAGATAAAAACCGGGCAAGTGTGAAACGGACACACACGGGGTTTCCCTATCGAAAGCGTCGCTTGGTAGCTGTAACAAACAGCCACAAATTATGTTGTACCAGTTCACATGCCATGTTGGAAAGTTGGGAATCAAATTATGAGTAACAGTTTGGAGTCCTGAGGCAGACAACCCTATACTCCGTACCTCGAATATCGGAGTAGTTGAAGCAAATAATTTAATGTTTCTTAATAGTATAAAATATAGACGGCCGATGAAACGTTGGCGATCTCGATGCTTTCGAGAAAAGCCGGTGGGAGAAGGCAAAAGACAGGGACGGCTGGCGAAGTTTGGAGGAAGCCTTTGCCAAGCAGTAGCAACACAGGCTGAATAAAAAAAATTGTATAAAGGGGACAAACGAGCAGTCGTAGATCATGACTACCGACGCTCATAAACATTCGCATAGATATACTGATGCATTGCCATAAAAAGGTTTCTATTTTAAATAAAATATTCTCATCTCAAGTCCAACAATTATCTTTCTCCACTGGACCCGAAATTACAGTCGAACTATTAAATGATTTGCCCCGTGTAATAGTTGTAAGCCTTTTACCGCAAACAATAGGCCCTAAACGGATCGACAGTAATTGCCCTTAGACGGACACAATGGAAAATATCAATTCGTTTGGCCAGAATAATTTTATTATGAATCCTCTTACCAGATGTATCCTTGTAATTTCATTACGCTCCCTCATGCTTGGGGGAATCTAATATGTATTTCAATCATTCGTAATTGGGTTTTATAATATGAATTGGAAATTATTTTCATTGTTGTTAATAGATTTGATTGGGGTTTAAAAGGGAATTTCATTTCTTTAACATAGAATTTGCTAGTCGTTTCCGATATCAATAAATACGAGTATTAAATATCTTTGATTCGAAACTGAATATTTTAAGTATTAAATCATAAGAAAATAAGTTAATTTTATTACTGTTTTTTTTACTTAAAATAGGGTTAAATTTGGTTAATAAAAAGAGCGGCAATATACTGTCCACGCGCCCACCGACGTTACACGGCCGCGTCCACACTAGGGTTAAAAGAACAGGTACCCGGTGGCCCGTGAAAGAGGGCAACCCATCTAATTAATTTTTATGGGGATGTCTATGGGCGTCGGTAGTCATGAAAGTAAATCTGACTTCTCGTTTGCTATTTTAAAACAGGTGCGTTTCAGGAACCTCCGGCTCGTCCATCTCGCCGTTACTTATTGGGGGCGCCAAGGGATCGCGAGCATTCTACCACGCCCCCCGCCTTTGCTTTAAGGCACCTTCAGTTTAGTTGACAAGCATATTGTGCTCGACGCCTACTTCTTCGTCCTCGCCGATGGGGAGGCGCATCACGTATCAGGAACCTAAAAACTCACCCACTGGCGAGCTCTCTATCTCTAATACACCATCAGTGGCCACCCTGTAGTTACACAGGGTGGCAATGCCTCGGGGCTGAAGCCGTATGGGGCCCATCCGATGTATTTTCCACGGGCCCCGAGCGGCAAAGTCACGCCACTGCACACCATATTGGTAAGCTATGATAACTCGTGGTTATCAGTAGTAAAAATCTAATCAAATGGCTATGCAAATTCCATGAATAGCATAATCAAATATGTCAATTTACAGCTTGATTTAATACGTACGTGTTTTGCATATCAAATGAACCAGGTGGCAGTTTACATACGATCTTGTGTGTGTACTTTTTGCTTACTTTCACATGATCAATTGCAAATATTAGTTTAATAATTCGTGGCTTTGTAGAGAAGGCTCTAGAAGGTTTAAATTATTGAGTTTTAGTTAAGGGAATTTCCACTACTGCGTTGTATGAGAAAATGAGTGAACGGTTGTTTTTGTTTATCGTAATGTTATCAAATTATAAGGCGGTACAAATTTCGCCGAATAAGTTACAATTTTATTTTATTTTTCACAAAATACAGTCCTTAAATAATAAGATGATACAAACGTCCAATGGACTTACATTACTAAGGTGCAGAGTAGAGAGTACACTGTACTTGTATGTCAGATACATGTGTGTGTGCTACTAATCTTGTGTCGTGTAGTCGTGATTTGAACGGGCACTACGACTCTCATGATACCGCTTAAAAATTCTTGGCTTAACTATCACGCTACGTGCTTTGTTTGTGGTGACCGAAGGTGGAAGAGAGAAAATGAGTTGGCTTAATTCTACAGAGTCTGCATAATTATGTCCACTCTTTTTCTCTGTATAATTATGTCTACTCTTTTCTCTGCATAATTATGTCTACTCTTTTTCTCTGTATAATTATGTCTACTCTTTTTCTCTGTATAATTATGTCTACTCTTTTTCTCTATCCCACCTTCGGTCACCACACACATAGCACGTAGCGTGATAGCATAGCCAACAATTTTCCGTGTTTGGACTGCTCGTTTTGCCCTTTATATTATAAAAGTATATGTGGTATACAGTGCTATATATTTGTTCACATATTTTGTTATTTGAGAAGGGATTAGGCAAATTTGGAAAATCTCCTGAATCATGCATGAACAGATTGATGCAAATTCATATGTCATGATTTAAATACAGCTCTAGTGTGATGATGCAAATATTGTAACCTTTTAATTAACATAAATTTGTTTTTTTATAGTTATAGGTATTAAATTCGTTGTATTTTGTTAAATAACTAGCCTTACAATTGCTATAATTGCTGCATAAACAATCTAGAGGTATCTCATCAATGGGCTTTTCCTGACCTTTAAGACGCGCCAGACGTTTTTAAAGGGGTCCCAGTTTAGTAAGAGGTCGTCCCACGTTGCATGCATGAAGCCAGATTGAGCCGACACGTCCTCTCGCTTACACGAGACCGGCGCAAAGTGATAACTGTGCTGTCGCGTTTCGTGCGGTGTGTAGGTAAGGAGCCGGTGACCTATGGAGGGGTAAGGAGGACGGAAGGCAACGCATGTGTATAACCTCTATGTCTATAGGCGTCCATAATCACGAAAATGATTTCTCAGGCTCGACTCTCCAGTCAACGTCCTGTACGGCTGCAACGCCACAATTTCATTATACTTAATACTTCCATATTTATTTGACACAATGGTTTCACTTTACAACTTCTTATTTACCTGTCTTTGGTCCTTGACATACCTATCGCATCGCATGGGTTTGTTAATTTTTGTCAACTTGCCAACATCTACAATTATTGTGCAATTTGATTACTGAGAGGCAGTACAATTGTTGAACTGTTCGTTTGCCGATTATGCAATAGACTGATCGCTACTTCTTATTACAAAGAAATAACTATAACGAACTTTATTGTAACATTCTCCGATGTATGCCGAGTGGTATCCCTTTCAGTGCTCCTCCACAGTGCGCTGCTGTGCAGATAAACACTAAGTTTTTGTTTATCCTTAGTTAAGTTGGTATCTTTTAGTTTTATTCTTGTTTTTTTTTCTTCTTTTTTTTTCTCATAATATGATTGTGTTTATTGTCTATTCTTTTTGTATACTAATATGGAATATTGAATAAACGCTTTTCTATTCTATTCTATTCTATTCTATTCTATTCTATTCTATTCTATCCCACTATGAACTAATTCAAAGATTTAGCAAAACCATGACAGTAAAACACCTATGAATGAATCAAACAAATTCATGACTCAAATCTAGTCATGTCAACAACCTCACATTCGAGGCCGCTCCGATGCTGTTACGTCACATATTTACTCAACAGAAGTCAGCGGCATGAAAGCTGACGTAGCACCAACGTGGTGAGCATGGTAAACATGTGATAAACGGGCTAATTACTATAACTAGTGGAATAATGACGGCATTAATCATCAGGCCATCGTCACGACATCAGCAAAGACATCAGTAATAAACATTAATTAATTTGATCCTTTGCTGTTCGGTCAGTCATTTAGCATAAAATTGCCTAAAATGATAACTGTACTGTAACTATATCTGATGCCATTAAAATGACAATGTTAAGTTCTGTAAGTGTTCTGTAAGTATTGTTTAAGTTATTTGGCGTGAAATTCTAAAAATTTAAAGTTAGCCTTGAGTTAGAATGATTAGTACTAGTCGATCTGAAGCATACAACCTGGATCGTATACAGAATGGAGATTTTTTGGTAACGGGGACTAGCATTTATGTGACGTTGTCAAGCACCTGGGACTCAAGGTGCTAGCAATCACCGAATACCCATTAAAATCCAGGGGTGCCTCTAACCGCCTTGCGCCAGATATTTTTGATCTGAATATATCAATATGACGCATCACGGTGGTTACCCTTATCAAATGAGTGGCAGATTCCGACCACCATGGTTGTAAATGTCTCTCTTTTCCAAAGACACAGTACCAGTGTAGTGTATAATAGTAGGAAACGGATGCACAGTATGCAGATGGGAAAAGGAGTCAGATGGTAACCATCAGATTCCCAGTGTTTCTTTTACAAAAGGAATGCATGAATGTGTGAGATATGCTGCATTATATTATATTATTTTTATTCTGACTAATAGACCTCCGGTGGGCAACCCGCGCCCCCCCAACGTCCTACTTTCAGCCCGCGAAGGTCTTATAAGTTATTGGGGAGGAGAGGTCAAACTAAAAAAAAGGTAAATTGGGCTTCTAAGTTCTAGGGTGAATATCATAAATTCGGTCCACGATTGGTGCCACATTGCCATTGTTAATGTGCCTGCCAAAAGGTTGCCGGCCACTGACCTAGACGATCCAACTACTCATCATTCCCATTAATTTAAGAATATAAATTTTGTGCCTATTAAATTAATATGCGATGTGGTAATGCCTATCTAAAGATTAATTAACTGACAACGAATTAATACCAAAGCGTTTAAAACCCTGTTCACATAGAATATCAGAGTTAATAATATAGTAGAGTTTATCGCGGTTAAATTGCTTTATTAATTCACTTGATACGTTTAAATGCGTTTATTGATGTAGGCGGGTAATACTATGCATTAATCCCTTTGAAGGTTCCATTACGTATAAAGTCGCGAAGAGTATTATGTTGTTTAGAAGTAATATTTTATATGGGTAAAGAATCTCGTCCTGATTCAATAAATGACGTACGTAAATTCAATACTTATAGATTGATCTAGCTGAAATTTGACAGAGAGATTTCTCATCGTATCCAGTGAGAGATATCCAGAAGACTAGGTTAGTACTACAGAAGATTAGGAAGTTAAGGATGATGGAATGGCTAGAAAGGGCCTTGAGAGTAAATTAACTAGGTATATATTATAATTTAGGGCGCTCTACCGATGTCCATAGACAAGTTGAAGATATCTTACTAATATTATAAATGTGAAAGTTTGTACGTTTGTTTGTTTGTTACTCCTTCACTCAAAAACTGCTGAACTGATTTTCATGAAATTTGGCACACACATAGATAGTAACTTGGATTAACACAGTTTCTATCCCGAAAAAATGTTTCTATGGGATGCCACGGGGCATGGGATGATTTTCTATTTTCCACGGGATTGAAATTTACGCGGATAAAACCGCGGGCGCAACTATAACTATAGTTATAAATGTGTTGTCTTTGCTTTTTGCCCAATCCCAAGAATCTTGCTTGCGAGTTACAGATTATGATGTCTTAAGTTTTCGCGAATATTATAATGAATAATATTCATTTAATACAATAATACATTAAAGGTTGTCTGGGAGATATTGCTCTCAAGCAATAAGACCGCCTTTTGTGCACAAGAACTATTTATTTATCGTGTTCTATATGTGTTTGTTTGTACTTTATAATTTACTTGTGCACAATAAAGTTTATTTCATTTCATTTCATTAAACAGCTTTAACGCCTTTAGCGTGCCATCAATTATAGCGGCTAAAGGGAGCAGAGGTTTAGTCGGTATTGCAATGAATGTCGAGTGCAAAATAGGTCTAGGGGCCACCCAGGCTCCTAGGTAACAAATGTCAAAATGTATTCCCGTCAATAAAAAAAAATGGGCTCTATATCTTAGTTTGATTGTTATTATGTTTTTTTTTTGACCCCTAACGAATATGAGCAGGGGTCTGCTAGTGATGTAAATGTTTCTTACCATGTCACTTACCATAAAGTGTAATTGCTCGTTAGTCCTCGAATCCAACATAATAAAGTTGCTTTTTGCTTTAATTGGCCGGTGCACCCACATATTTATATTTATAACTGCAATGACACTACTTGTGAGCCTAGCTCACTGATATGACCATTAGACCTTGTTTATGAGTTATAACTTATAATAATTTGTATAGCCATATAATTTAATTATATTTACAAATAATAATACATTATCATTATACTTTAATAAAATTAAATAAATATATCATGTTTGTCCATTTCTGAAATCACCCAGCTTCCCTCACTTAAAAAAGTGTATGATTTAGACCACACAACTGAAATAAAACTTAATTATTGAAATAATACACAAATTAATTACCGTAACTACAATGACATAACGTGTCATATGATATTTATTTTTAAATACTATAAGTTTCACTTAAGTCGAAAAAAATAATAATTTGAATGGCAACTTTCATCGACCCCGCCTAACGTGTGATTTTTGTAACGCTCTCGCCAGCTTTTCATAAAATCTGCAATAATTGACTAACATTGAAAAACCGATAGAATATAATAAGAGAACCTAAAATATATTCATATGTGTACCTATGTATGTTACACCTATTTCACTTCGTCCCATTCGTCTTCTTAAGCACTTCCTTCTTTTTTGACGGTCTAAACCGTCGGAAGTTACGACCTTTTCGATACCACCTTTTAGGGGCATTAATCTGCTTGAAATGCTTGAAAAATTTGTATCATTATATATTTTATACACACACACACACTGCAGCCGGATTGAGCTTGTATGTGACATGATCAGGGAGGTACTAGCTTAAATCATATGACTGGTATTTCAGAGATTATTTCCCTCACCTTATTCTCAATTATTATAATAATAATAATTAAATAATCAGCCATCTCATATAGAGGAGCTATCTACGCAGGACGCATTATAGTGCACAAGTGTGCACCCTTAATTCCTTTATTCCCATATTCCGATGGGACGGCAATCCGACACGACCGGTGAGAAATCAGGCGCAGGACCGACGGCTTAACGTGCTCTCCGAGGCCTGGGGGTGTAATACCGCCATCTTCTTGACTCCGGACTGTTATTAGAAATTGAAAAATCACAATAACAATTTTTGGTCTGACCCGAGATTCTATCCCAGGACCTCACCCTGTCTGTGGTTGAACACGCTTACCACTAGACCACGAGGCAGTCAACAATTATTATAATATTATATTGACATGACAAATGCTGAGTGGAATCTTTATATTATATTGACATGACAAATGCTGAGTGGAATCTTTTATTGGGTCGTTATAACAATGTAAATTAATGTCCTATAGGTATGCATAGAACATTGTTGATTTTCGTAATAAAAAATCTTCCTTGCGTGTTTACTGCCCGGCGTTCATTTATTTTATCAAAATCATATTTTATAAAAACAAACAGAATAAATATGTGTAAAAGAGAGCTACTCATTAGCTTAAACACATATTCTTATTGCCACTTTTGACTTAGGAATAGCTTAAATTGTCAGTACCTACCTAATAGACTCACTTCCAAAGACTTTAAGCAAAAGTTTCCAATGTATTTTAAAGTACAAGTGGGCAAATTTGCTATCGTAGCCTTTTGTGGCTAACTCCCATACTCGTTCATATATTTTTTATACATATCTATATTTGGCTACCGGCCACATACAAACAGCACAAAACGTGAAAATTTTGCTGTAACTTGGAATTTGTATTGTACTACCTCTCACTATTTTATGTACCATAATATTACCCTTACTCGTCTAGCTCCAACCTGTGCTCCCATTTACCTAGATTCTGCTGGTTATTATAAAACAATTACACCAGTACGCGAACTATTCCTTAATCACGTTTATTTTGCGTTCACCACAACCTCGCGTGTTCTACCATCGTTTGTTATTCTGGAAATTTCGGTGATTTAAAAAAAAACTTATAACATGCGGGTTAAATTTAAATGTGATGAACTTTTATAATTAACTAAGGCCCTATCGCACGCGATCAGAAAGTGACAGGGGGATAAAAAATGGTGGTAACGGCCATTTTATGAACCCTCCCTTACATCTTTATAAGGGAGTAAATCATTTTGGGGGTTGTTAAATACCAGCAAATTATATCGTAATAAAAGATCGAGGTTACTGCTTTGCATCAGATCTGGCCTGAATTTGAAGACGAATTATTTGAGTGTTTTGTAGTGAGGCGGATAATTATAATTATTTTTGTTTATAATATAAGGGAACTTTCGAGTAGTTGGACCCTTTTGATGACTACAAACGAGCTTAACCCTTGAAAATGTGTAGCTGAAAATGCCTTTTCGCATTCCATGGACGACTAGAAACCTACAAACTACCTATATGTCTCTTTACTGCGGTATTACATGTGCGAATTTCCTGGGCATCCCGGTCCAATTCTCTTGCCATGCATAATACTACCCCTTACTTGTATTGTGAAATGAAATGAAAAAGTTTTTATTCAAAATAGAATTACAGCAATTACTTTTTGAACGTCAACCATTAAATCTACCACCGGCTCAACCCTAGCCCTGTCCTGAGAAGAACCAGCGAAACATACTCAGCGGGCCTCATGATGCAATGAGATATAAAAGTAAAAAACATAAAAATACAAATACGTTTGAGAGAGTTGAATTATAAATGATATACAATTTAAGAATTTACAATAATTATGGTACAGAAACAGCCTGGGAGGAGGGTGACTTTTGGCAATATTCGTGTATTTCATTTCTATACTGATTGGTAGATAATTCAATGTAGTGTTCATTGCCTATGATTTCTAATGGACGGTTGAAGACTGATCATGATGGCATTGGCACACGCGTTACCCATTTCACATTTCCATAATATTGAAACACCCTCGTAATGGCATGTGTTAAACATTTCACAGTTCAATAATATTGAAATACCGAGTCGATAAGACTTGGCAATGGCACATTGGCACATCTTGGCCAAATGGGTCGTCAATTGGAATACGGCGCGGAATACATCACATTCAATACAATTTCAGAGCGTCTGCCAGGTCATTTGTAAGCAGGCCAGTTTTATTCACGACCTAAAATACTTCCTGTGTCAGCGTTCCTAGCGAAATGTTGAAAATGTATTTTATTTTCAGTTTCGGCGTGTCGAAGTGGAGTTAGCGCGGAAACGTTTCGTGGGTATAATTGGGTGTCTAGATGGGAATTAAGGGTCTAAAGAATTGATGGCTTACATTTAAGTTCAGTTCAATTCTAGGATAGAACTAAAAACTTTTAAGACATTTTGTTTCATAAATATTCTGTTCCTTCTCAAAATCGGAAATGGTCTTTAGTTTTCGAATTAAAGTGTGTGTGATGAAGATTCTGATTATGAGCATGATAATGATGACGACGACAATAATTATGATAATATGTTTAATGATATTAACGACGTCAATAATGAGAAATGAGCGTATGTATCACACATTTTGCTGAACAGAGATTAGTGTTTTGGTGTTGACGAGCATTTGCAAATTTTTAGATGATGCAAATGTTCTTGACGATGATCGG
Source organism: Calycopis cecrops (assembly GCA_001625245.1). Taxonomy (NCBI): domain Eukaryota; kingdom Metazoa; phylum Arthropoda; class Insecta; order Lepidoptera; family Lycaenidae; genus Calycopis; species Calycopis cecrops. The sequence continues at coordinate 153,871 of LUGF01045202.1, forward strand.
GATAATGATAATTAAGATTATAATCATAATTAAAATAATTATAGTGATAATGATAATACTGAAAAATTGACCTTTTTAAACAATTTGCCTTGCTATATTTTTGAACTTAATTGACCTAATTGACTTGGCAATACTAAAACGTATGATTTCTGGATTTAAGTATGCGCGACTAACAAAGATGATGCCAAAGTTTTTGATGATTACTCTGATATTGATAATAATGATGATAATGATGATGATGATGATTCTGATAAAGTAGATCCATTATCACACGAACTGGCAACTAAATAGTCTAATTATAGAGTATCAAGGAGTCATGAATAATTATCACTATGTAATATAACGAACACGACAAGCGCCAATTACTATAAGTTATAAGTTATACGTCCAAACAGGTTATAGTAATTGAACCACGAAGCTAATGGATCGATGTAATCTTGGATTTACTTTTGAAAGTTAAACCAAAAGATAGACATGGTTTGACGCGAATGTTTTAGGTCAAATAAAATGAGTGTAATGGTTTAATTATGATAATATATTGCTACGATTATTATTATCTAAACATATAATAAAACAGTAAAACCCGTGTGTCTATATTATACTGAATATATTTACAAAAAAATAATTGGGGGTGATGTTAAAATAGTGTTAGAGCATTTTTTTATCTTTTTGTCTGTCTGTCTGTTTGTCCAGGCTAATCTCTGAAACTACTGGATGGATTTGAATGAAACTTTTTGGTATATAGATACTAAGAAGGGTCAAAATCTTGAATACTTTACTTCTGGAAAATATCTCATTCCTACAGTAAATTCAGTAATTACTAGTTATTGAAAATAGGGGAAAATCGAACAATTGGAGCCAATAGCTGATGATCACTTTCCGCACCTACATATGCGGATGGTCATCAGATGGATGCGCATTTATCCCACCTATCCCGTGAGCCATCATCCCACCATCTCACAAAAAGATAGAAACGACGAAATAACGCGTGCGAAGACGGCATAGCCATTAATTCAAAGGCGGTGTTATGTGAGCAAGAGTTAATTCCATGGAGGAGAGGGAAGGACGGCAACGCATCTGTATAACCTCTGTGCGGATGTCTATGGGTGTTGGTAATCACGAAAATGGCTCTTCTTGCCTCCTTAAAAATCCTGCCCGTGACGGCCCAATTCGGCGGCAGTGCACCAGCAAATACCAGCATACTGGCGTGTGTGAATGTGTGTATATTTGTGTTAATCGTATGCAAAAAAGTATAGTTTTTTATCGTTTTACACAGCGTGAGACTGTCATAATCACTTCCAATAACTTCTGTTGCCACTTTTCACAAATTATTAGCATGTAAATTATTATCTCAAACGGTTCATTTGAAAAAGAACCTTGTCTATATTCGTTAGGATTCATATTCCAATGTAGATCGAGCTTGCGGTACTCCTTTAAGGCCATAATAAAATATGTAGCCCAACAATTATATACATGTTCGTAGTCACTTAACTAGATGTGCGTGGAGGTTCGTTTACATATAATTTGTACGTTGGTTTCTCAGGAAGACGATTAGTACCTTTTTAACACAAATATAAAAAAGGCAAGTGCAAGTCGGGCTGGCACAATGAGGGTTCCGTACGAGTGGATTTACATTACAACTTAATAATAAGATCATCATTCTAATCATCATCATTATCATCATCTTCGTCATCATCATCATCATTGCTTGCATTCAGCTGCTCTCTGCCACCTTAACCAAGTTGTACCTACCAACGGTATGCATTTAGCTTTTGGAAAGGTCGGAGCCGTTTTCATGACTACCCACGCCCATAGATATCCACGTAGAGGTTATATAGATGAATTGCCCTCTTTCGTCCTCTGCCATAGACCACCAGATATTTACAAACCGCACGAATCGCGACGCGAGAGGTACCCGGTTATGTCTACTGCAGTGTCACACTTGTTTGTATGAATGCAACTATTTTATAAGAAAACGAAAATGATTTGCGTTTCAAAATAACACATTGTTGAACAATGGTGACCTATGACATTTTGCAAACAATGACAATGAATGAACAAAAAATTCGTAATACGTTTTTCAAGTTCAATGAACACTTTTAGAAGGTCGTTGACCGACTGCTGCCTAGTGGTCTAGTGGTCGCGATTTGATACAAGGCCATTATTGAAATTGAAACGTTTGAAAATGTTTTTTGATCTTTATAAATGATTTGCCTCCGATAGGCCCAAAGGGATATAAAATAAATAAATAAATATCTGTGAACTTTACACACCACGTTAGCCTAGCCCATTGCTAAGTACCGTAAGGACTTGTGTTACGGGTACTAGACAACGGGATATATTTAATACGCTTTATAAATTTAAGAAATTTTATATATCTAAGATTTTATTATAGAAATACATACAATACTTAGATAAACATCCATGACCAAGGCGGGATTCGAACCCGCTACCCCTAGTGCAACATGCTCTATTTGTTCGAGCCCTGTACCAATGCGCCAGCCTGGTCGTCATAATTATTTACTATGACATATCAAATCACCTATAACGATCTGAAACTGTAACGATACCTTCTATACAGGGTTAGTTTTTGGTCACCGGCCAAATTTTCAAATTTGGTTCAGAATCGATGATACATTCGATTTATGAAATAAAAACAAATAAGAAAAATAATATAAAAAATATTTTTGTCCCCTACGAAAATAAATACCGTGCGGGTAACATAATTGATCATTGCCGACGCGCGCAGCGCGGGGCGGCTGCAGCCGCACGCAGTGAATAAGAAATACAATCACCTGTTGAGGTCAACACACTCTTCGGGTGCACACTGTTCAGGGGCCACGTAATACCAGGACTGTGGCACAACCTACAGTCATCCAACTGAGTGGTCTCCTTTTTGGGCACTTGGTGTATTACACTGTTATGCATTGTCCCTTACATGTTATGAATGAATGAAAAAATGAATCTTTATGTTATCTTTTATTTATTTTATTAGTCTTATTCAGTACCTTAAAATTAAATCGTAGGCTAAGCTACCACAATTGTATTTTTATTTTTTTCTCTTTCTTTTAAATGGTAAGCCATTAACGTATAACAGTGTAATATGTGTATGTACCTAAATAAAGATTTTTCTATTCTATTCTATTCTATTCTAATGGGCGTAGGTATATTTGCGGACCGTTTGAAATCGATGTTTATGTAACAAAATATCACAAATAAGACGATAAAATTAGAACACACCCTTGAAATGGTGTTTATTTCCTTATTTTTAAATATGGCCGGTGACCAAAAACTAATCCTGTATACATATACCTTCTATATACAGAATCA
>LUGF01045202.1:166356-178026 GCA_001625245.1 Calycopis cecrops
TGCCTATGTATGCAGCAGAATTGGGCCGGTACGACCGGGGAGGTATCTCTCACTTACACGATACTGGAGTAAATTGATAGCTGTGCTGTCGTGTTTCGTGGACGTCCATGACCATGGGTCAGTAGTCATGAAAAAGGCTCGGACTGCTTCTTTACTATATAAAAATAAACACAAGTCGTCGATACTTCTACTGATTTTTCTCCAATAGTGTCTAAGTGCGTCCTCAGTCCTGCCTCGATCACATCTATGTCAGATGATTAGAAAGTGCTAAGAAACATCCACATGTCACCATTCCTCGTGAGGCTCAAATGTACGATAAATGCGACCTTGTTGAGTACATAATAGAGTGCGTTTTACGGCATGCGTAACTTGGTAGTCGTGACAGAGTAAGATTGATGTGGTGGCCGGTGAACGAACTTGCCAAATAAACCGTGATGAATATAAATCACGCGATTTGGGTTTGGATTCAACTCTTTGGGATTTGGGGAGTTAGAAAAGTACTTATTTTGTTGCGTGGGAGACAATTGGAAAGGCGATGCTTAAAAGCAAAAACATGCAAACGTGTAGTGTTTATGGTATAAGGGGGAAACGAACAGTCGGAGCCATTTTATACAGATGTGCTGCCCTCCTCCCTCCCCCCACCTCCATGGGCCACCGGCTACTTACAAACGCAACAGCACTGCGGTCACTTTACGCCGGTCTCGTGTAAGCGAGCGGTACCTCCGCGTTCGTGCCGCCTCAATTTGGCTGTATGCATGCAGTGTGGCACTACCTCTTACAAAATACTTGCGATGCTAAAAGCAGATATAATATGCAAATGTGTCGACCTTCATGCGACTCTCCCGTTGGGCCATCAAGACCTTAATAAACCGAAATGGGACAGCATCGTCATTATTTTTTATAGTATAATAAAGACCTGTCGAATCTTTTTGTTGGATACTAACGTCAACGATCCCTTATTTATCATGCAGATCTGTTGCCTTCATTATATAGATTAGACATATGTAGATTTAGAATTGTTCTCACTACGTGAAAGATGTACAAAGCGTGGGAGCGAGACATTCAAATTAAGTTCCAATCATCGGAAAAGAAAAGAGACAGTAGATGAATTACATATGAGACAATTATTTTACGCGAGTAAGAGGCCATAGCGGCCCGATTACATAATAATGACAAAGTCATGTAGGTGTTTGTGTTTTTGTAGTAATTCTAACATTTGTCAAATATTTTATTGTCTCGCCTGACGCCTCTGTTCTGACATTGTGTATCTTGTACATTCTAAATCTATTTTCCCACCAACCCTCTAATTGGTCCCTTACAAACCGCACTAAACTTGACCTAGCTGCATCATAATATGAGCGCCAAGTACCTTCTTGATAGTGTCAATCCAATTCTATACAGTGTGGCATCACACCTGTACATTTTTTTATTTCATAGAAGACAAGCTAATAATAGTAGTTTATGCAACTGTCGTATAATGAAGTGTATTAAAACACGAGCGTGAGTTTTTGAAACGAGCGAAGCGAGTTTCAAAATAGTTAACGAGTGTTTTAATACCGGTGTTATATGCAATTGCATACACTACTTTATCTTCACTTATGCAATTAATCAATTAATAAAACATTTTTTAGAAATTCAACCCCTAAGGGGGTGAAATCTTTATATATAAAACAAACGTGACATAGCCATCTATCAACGCACAGCCCAAACCACTGGACGGATCAAACTAAGATTTGGCATCCAGGTAGATGTTACGACGTAGGCATCCGCTAAGAAAGTATTTTTAGAAATTCAACCCTTAAGGGGGTGAAATAGGGTGTTAAAGTTTATATGGATTTCTTGGAAATTAAGTGCGGGTGAAACCGCGGGGCACAGCTAGTTGGAAATAATAGTTTTGAATGGACAATAGTAAATTCTTACAATGTACAGTTGAAAGGAATAGTTCAAACTAGCCCATAGTAAATTCTGGGACAAAGATATTTTACAGGTTACGAAACCAGCTAGCAGGTACACCAATACAATGTTGATGAATAGGACCAGATTTAGCAAGCCAGCGCCCCACGCAAAACACGTTTTGGTAGCTTTAGCTGTGTCCTTTAAATGCTGTGTGTTCACAACTTGCGAGCCTGTTTTTGTATTTGTGTATGCTATAGTTACCAAATATTATGACCCTACTTAGCCCTCATATTCTGTTTTTTTTTTAAATTTTTTTTTTTATGATATGGGAGGCAAATGAGCATTCGGAGCCATTTTCATGACTACCGACGCCCATAGACATCCATATAGAAACTATACAGATGCGCTGCCCTCCTTTCTCCTTTCACTTCTGTAGGCCACCGGCTACTTACACACCGCACGAAACGCGACAACAGAGCTGTCACTTCACACCGGTCTCATGTAGGCGAGAGCCAGCCACACTGCATGCTTGCATGCACTACCTCTTACTAGACTGTTTTACGTAAAAACATACCTAATTTTAAAGTTTATTGAGTAAGTAAGTTATATAGCTATTAGTCTCCCGTAACATATAGGCTATATTTATCAATATCCTACTAATATTATGAATGCGAATGTTTGTATGTTTGTTTGTAACTCCTTCGCGCAAAAACTGCTGAACCGATTTTTATGAAATTTGGCACACATATAGAGGGTAACTTGGATTCACTAACACACAGGATAGTTTTTATCCCGAAAAAAATTTCCTATGTGGGGATGATTTTTTACTTTCCACGGGATTGAAATTTACGCAGGTGAAACCGCGGGGCGCAGCTATACCTATTATATAATGCTGCAGCGGGTATCTCGATTTGAAATACACTATTGTAAGGTAAAATAACAGGTTGAGAATTTGACCACAAAATATTATACGTTACCACGGTAACACATTTTCCAATAATGATAAGACAACTTCTGTCGAGTCAACTAGTAATTATTTACTAGCTGACCCGACAGAAATATTTAAATAATAGAACTCTTTGATGATATAACAACAAAGTGTATTCGTCTTTCAAAACATATTCCCAGAGATTTAATTTTCATGAATCATAAAAATTTGCAAGAAGCGAGAAAATATATGTACCTATATAGGCAGTAAAAAGCAGTTTTGGCAAATTATAGTTATGTCACAGAAAAAAATAATAAAAGTTATTTAATTTGTAATTCATTTCATACAAAATGATTGCATGGACGTATGAAATTACTGCAACTTAGTGATTTTTTAATTTGGCGTGCTTGCATCTCCTGTTAGTACAGAATCTTTATACTACTCTAACTCGGCGGTTTAATTATATATATATACCTAAATTACTATAATATATCTAAATTATTTATCTTACTTTGGCCGATGGAGGTGGAAAGAGAAAGGGGGGCAGCACATCTGTATAGTCTCTATGCGGATGACTGTGGGTGTTGGTAGTCATGGAAATGCCTCCGACTGTTCGTTTGCCCCTCCTATACTATAAACTATGCTTCAAAGTCCGTTGTCTCAGCTGAATATCTGTACAGACGCTTGTCAGCAAAATAAATGCGATATCAGTTGATCACCATGCTGGTCTGATAATACAATTATTGTAAAATATGATTTTAAAATCTTTGCCTATAGATTGATATTACTTGATGTGGCATTTATTATGCTGACAACCGTCTGTGGAATACTTCAGCTGAAACAACGTAAAATAGATAAAATTCAAATCTCAAGATTATATTATATCAGGGCAAGTTTAGATAAATAAAAGCCTATAAAAATATACACTCCATTAAACAATACATTTCTATCAAGAATAAAATTCTTCAATATTTTATTATCTAACATTTTACATCAAACAACATCTTTGTATCGATATTATATAAACTTATGAGGGTAGCAAAAAAAGCATAAAAAATATATTAGTAAAATTTCAGCTAATTTATTATACTCTGTTTATAATTTACCTCAGCGAATTCAAATTTTATGCAAACAAACTTTTTATTTATTTAGGTTAAGTAACACAGCCCCGGGGCACCGCGCGGGGTTGTTTTACTTTGTCTAGACTGTATGGATTTCATTGAACAACCTCTATTTTAAATTAAACTATTTACAATAATTGTTTGAGATTTTAGAGTTTGTTACACATTTCGTAGTTACTTTACGGGTTTTAACACGATATATTTACTGAGGTACTAGAGAAAACATATACCTTTTATTTAATAAAAGATCCATACCTTTAATAAATATTTACCCGTAAAGTAACTAAAAATATGTAAACTATCTATTTATAAAGATTTTAATAGCATTATGATGCTATGCAATGCTTAGACAGAGTAAAGCAATACTTATTGTTACTTACAGACTTGTGATATAACAGTTAATTGCAGCTAGTATTATCATGGCCGGAATAGCCTTGGGGTGCTCTCCCTCGTCATTGACGACTGGGGCAGCTTACGCACAATAGTTGCACGTTGCAGCGTAGTAATGAATAGCTCATAGAAAGATTTAAAGATTTTCGGAGACATCTAGTACTGACAACATTGCTGTCCGCGAAACAGTTACAAATACATACAACAATAAAACAAATTAAAAATGTGTGTGGTTTAGAGCACACGACTGAAGTAGAACCTCATAACTGGCTATGAGAGGGACAGAAAGAAAATGTGCGCGCGCACTACTCTTTCTTGCTCGTCTAAGGGTCAACTCACACCAAAAGCGCGGCGAAGGGCAGGGAAGCGGAGCGCAGTTTATGTGTCATATGAATTTCAAGTTTATAATAATTACTATAATACTTATTATCGCATGAGAAACTCGAACGAGACGTGTGGATTCCCGCGACTGCTCAAGAAGTCGCTGGAATGCTCCAGAAGTCGCGAGAATTCGATAATAATTACCATAGTAATGAAAATAAAGTTGAAATTCATATGACACAAACTGCGCTCCGCTTCGCTGCCCTTCGCCGCGCTTTTGGTGTGAGTTGACCCTCTCTTTTCGCCTCGCCCGATCACACTTTATTGTAACGCTCTCGTCACGCATTCATCAGCTTACTCCCCGAGTCAAGCGACCGTAAGAATTTTACTTCAAAAAACTAGCGATCTATTCGGCTTTTAAATAGATCATTACAGAGGGGACATGCCCCCATTACGATATCACTCGCAGACGAATCACACAACCTCTTACAATACTTTTTACTATTTAAACAAATTGTTTATAGCACTGAACTAAAGCGAAAGAACGCTTTACAAAACTAACGCTATTCGAACATAATCCTCTATATTTACTGTGTTTGTGACATTTAATTACATGCATTATTGTTCTTGTGTGTGTAATCTCGCACAGTGTCAGTAAATTGCGTATATTTCGTCATAAGAAACGAGCACGCTTAGATCTTAATGTTTGTGCACCTTTCACATTAATGAGTAAAATAATTAGTACTAGTGATCCCGCGAAGATCGAAACTCGACCTAAGTGAATGATCTTTATTACATTGCAATTGAGATCATACAAAAGTTTATTCTTGTTTTTGCATTTTCACATGCACCTTCCAATGAGAGTTTCAATCTGTTAGCGCTTGGTGATAATATTCTATTAGCCACTAAAACCACCTTCCTTATTATTCTGCACGTAAAATGCTGAAAAAAGCCCATCACAATACATTCCTCAAAACTGTATACAAATTTTTCAATTTCATTATAATTAATCTTAATTAATTAATTGAGGAAAAGTCGGCTGCCCGGACAGCTCGGGCTGAATGTAAATGTAGTATTACGTACATCGTACACACATCAACACTCTCGCTGTATGTCCTGATGTCATCCATTTCGCTCAAAGCCCGCGCTGAATATTTATGTGTGGCGTTAAATCAAATACCACTTCTGTTACATCATCCACAAATCCCATGTCCTAATGGCGATTTGAACAAAGGATGTAAGAATGACAAGAAGGACAAATACGAAACGGTAGATGATTTCATGGGAGTTAAGATTAATGATGTTATTATATCGCTACAGCATTGTAAGAGGTAGTGCCACTCTGCGTGCTGCTTCTGCGTAGCGGAACTGGGCTGGCACGACCGGGGAGGTACCTCTTGTTGCGGTGTGTAAATAGCCGGTGGTCTATGGAGGATGGAGGAGGAAGAGGGGCAAAGCATCTGTATAACCTCTTTGCTGATATGTAAGGGCGTTGGTATTCATGAAATTGCTCGTTTGTCGGCTTGGATCACTCAATCAATCATATAAACCATTCTGACACTGGGGTCGTTGCCGATTTAACTGTAACAGTTAATACAACATCATTGACTGCCTGGCGGTTACTGACTTCGTTAAACTATCAATCAGTTTCAATTTAATATACACAATACGGGTAGCAAACGCATTAATCTCCCGGTTGGAAATCGGTTAACCTTGTCAATTAAACCCAATGCAATGTCAATTGTGTAGTAACACAGCAACAGTGTCACCTTATCAGTTACGTACGTCCTATTATCTTATTGCCAGAATTATTTATATGCGATACATAGGTACACATCGCATACATGATACCTGCATCTGTGCTAACTGTGCTGTCCCGTTTCGTTCGGTGCGTGAGTTTCCGGTGGACCATGGAGGAGAAAGGAGGTGAAGGAGGGCAACGTATCAGCATAGCCTTGGTAGGGTGGCATAAAAAAAATCATCATATTTTATTAAAAGGGAGACTGAGAGAAAAACAAAGCAATGGAAATGCTGTTTTCAACTTAGACTGTTAAATATAATAAGCATATGCTGTGAAACAGCACTGGTCTTCCATTGAAGCCACTGTAGCCAACCGATGTTTATTAAAATTATATACATACAGATACCCTATCTCCGCAAAGGGCCACGGGGTACTCACGTCGCACAAAACAGAATGACATATCCATCATTTATCAGGCAGTATTTTGGCATATAATACTGCCTGATAAATGATGTATACTGTATACTGCCTGATAAATGAAATATGTGTCAGCCCAGTTCAGTCGCTATGCAGCATAACCCAATATTTTAATTATCTTACGTAAATCTAGATACTTTATTCGGGTAAAGTCCGGATTCAGATTGAGTCCAGGGATACTTCTACGTTCGGACATAGGAGTATCTCTAGACTCAATATAGGAATGCTAAAATAGAAATAAATTTTACATGCGATTCTCAAATTATATCTAAAATTTATTTTTATTTCTGAGCATGGCACTACCTCTTACTAAAACACAAGGAACCGTTACTTTACTCGTATACATTGGCAGTTCAAACATGGTAAAGCAATTGGCTCTTACAAAGTAACTGCTAATGGGGTTTTTGGCCGACTGTTTTCTCACTTACCGATCGAACCAAGTGCTTTTTTATAGTGTAAAGGGGCTAAAGAGCAATCGGAGCCATTTGACTACCGACGCCCATAGACATCCGCATAGAGGTTGCTGCTTTGCCCTCCTTCAACTTCCTCGCACTTCCACCCAATCCTAACCACATCATACAATGTTGAAACTGATTATACAATTGTTGCACTCCCATCATCAGCATCAGCGGGAGAACGTGCACTGCTGAACGTAGACCAACCCATATGTTATAGCATAAGGGGGCAAACGAGCAATCGGAGCCTTTTGTGACTACCGACGCCCATGGACATTCGCATGATTGTTACGTAGATGCGTTACCCTCCTATCATCATTCATTACACGAGACTGGCGTTAAGTGACAGCTGTGTTGTCGCGCTTCGTGCGGTGTGTGAGTAGCCGTTGGCCCATGGAGGTGGGAGGAGAAAGGAGGGCAGCGCATCTGCATAGCCTCTACGCGGATGTTTGTGGGCGTCGGTAGTCATGAAAATGGTTCCGGCTGCTCGTTTGCCCTAGTATCCCCCCTTAATGGGCCATCAGCTACTCACAAACCGCACGAAACGCGACAGCGACGCTGTCACTTTACACCTGTATCAAATGAGCGAGAGTTACTTCCCCGGTCGTGCCGGTCCAATTCCGTTGCTGAGGATGTAGTGTCATGCACCATGCATGGCACTAACACCTCCTATGCAGCATGGCGCTACCTCTTCCTGATATAATAGTACAACGCATATGTGTTCTTTTCTTATTCTTATTTTTATTCTTACATATAAGGAACCTTATATATTGATATTCTAATCGTTTTTCATATCAGAGTAACTGAAAGGTGTGAAGTGACGGCTATAGTAATGCATTGTATGCGGTTTGTATTTAGCTTTTTGTTATAACGGGCTCCTAAGTACCTTTCCAAGCGACTCGCGTGACAATTTTACATTAAGATAATTCGGACTTGCTAACTTGGATCCATTACAGTGCAATTGCAGCCAAATGTAGTTTAGGTTTATTTTCTGCTTATCACAGGTTCATATTTTATAGAGCACGGTTTTTATAATCAAACGGTACCAACGGTTAATCAGAGAGTTTTAATGACTCATGCCATAAAATCCACAAAGTGGTTATTCTAAGTTTGTCTTTATATAAGACTACATCCTTGTATTAGTCTGTCAACAAGAGCAGGAAAGAAATGATTCTCATTTATCTTAAATATGTAAACGGTACAAAAGTCTAAGCTTTTTGGCAGTGACTAAAAAATTCGCAATAGGTGGGCCGATCAAAAAATATATTACTTCTATTAAAATTGTTTTGCTATGTTCTTTATTGTTGAAATGATTTAGCTCTCTAATATATCTTATTATTGGTGTCTTAAAATAATTCAATATGAAACTTCCTGCTAATATTAAAAATGATAAAGTGTGTATTAATGTTTGTTATTATTTCTTGTCACAATTAAAACAAACTTGGCACAGTATATAATCAGGAATAACTTTTTTTTTTTATGATATAGGAGGGCAAACGAGCAGCCGGAGCCATTTTCATGACTACCGACGCCCACAAACATCCGCATAGAGGCTATACAGATGCGCTGCCTTCCTTTCGCCTCCCACCTCCATGGGCCACCGGCTACTTACACACCGCACGAAACGCGTCAGCACAGCTGTCACTTTACGCCAGTCTCGTGTAAGCGAGAGGTACCTCCCCGGTCGTGCCGGGTTTAAAATAGTTTATATTAACAAAATAAATATATTGATTCCTTTGGGTTTTTACGTAGATGAATCCACAGGGCTCAGTTAGTGTCATAAATTAAATTAGTTTTTATACTATTGATACATATAAAGAGGTCAATTCTTCTAACTTTATTTGTAAGGAATAAATAGAAAATACAGATCCAATCACGAAAATTATTTCACTAATACAAAGCTACTCTGTAACATTAAATTGTCCTTCTTTAACTTAAGAGCAGATCTCTTGTTGGTGGAGTTCTAGTCGGCCCTGTCCTCTGCTAATCTCTTTAGCTCCTCGTACGTTACGATGTTCGCCTTCTCTTTCAGTTGATGAATCTACCTTCTTGGCCTTCCTTTTCCTCTCCTCGCTTGTATTTGTCATTCCACTATAGCTTAACAAAACCGTCGTGCTGCACAAGGTGGCAAAACATATTACATGGGCATATTATATTATGATCGAATAAATTTGTATCGAACTTTCAACACAGTGAGCATGGGTTGGCTTGAATCATGTAAATAGTAAGATATAATCATCGATGTTGCACACACATCGAAATGTACTTGTTCAGGATTCCTTTCACCGTCGTGACTAGTTCGGTTGGTCCACAGCTGGTTACGAATATGTTTTAATTGTGAAATCGGTATACAAGTGTTAGAAAGTATCCGCTTAATAGAGTTGTAATTTAGAAATTCGAAGTTTTCGTCAACTATTTATGAAGACGCTGCATGCATGTAGCTGAACTTTGCCTGCATGACCGGGGAGGTACCTCTCGCTTACACGATACTGGCGTAAAGTAACAGCTGTGCAATTGCTGTGTGTAAGTAGCAGGTGTCCTATGGTGTGTAAGTAGCCGACGGCCTACGGAGGTGGAAGGAGGAAGGAGGGCAACGCAACTGTGTAACTATGCGGATGTCTATGGGCGTCGGTAGTCATGAAAATTGCTCCGGCTGCTCGTTTGCCCTCCTATATCATAAAAAAAAAGTTACTGCGTAGTGGACTGCAGATCGTTACCGACTTTTTGCTATAAAATAAAGAAAAATTAGGAGTTCAAAGTGGAAGTGAAAGTGGAAGTGGAAGTTCATGGGAAGGAGGTGAGGCCAGTGTCGTGCTATGGGAAAGGCCTATGTCCAACGGTGGACTGCGATAGGCTGATGATGATGATGATAATATGGGAACACGACCTCCGTGAAGAGGCCGGTCAGGGGTTGAAAGATGATCATGTGCAGCCGTAGACCAGAAATGCCTTTTAATGATGACCATTATGAGAATTTTGATGTGGATATGATGACGAATAACGCCAATAAACATCCGTCACCGGCCCAATGACCCATTGATTCAATTGCACAAAACGCGACAGCATGGCTGTGACTTCACACGGCTCTCATTTGACTGTAAGGAAAACTTTTTTCTGTAATAGTAAAAAAAATACTTTCAACAGAATAGTACCTAGACTAATGGGAGAAAATAAAAAAGTAAAAAAAAATAAAAAGGTATTACATTCTTCATTCCAGCCCCGGCAAGAGGAGACAGGAGGAAAAACAGTTTAGGAGAAAATTTAAAAAGATCAAAGTCGGGCAGTGAACGGTGAAGATTATGATGGCGAGGAGAAATCCTAATAATATATAATACCAAATATTGTATGTACGTTTGTCATTATTTCAGACAACAATTATTTATCGGATTTTGCTGAAAATTGTCGCAATATACATTCTGAATTAAAATATAAAATATTAAGTATATACATATATACCTCACAGATGAAACCAAGCCAGAAATATATATTGCTGTTATAAATATAATAAGATTTAAATAAGTATACATAAATGATAGCACGATAGTTTCAAATGTTTTTGTAAGAGGTAGTGCCACACTGCATGCTTGCATGCAGCCGAATTGGGCCGGCACGACCGGGGAGGTACCTCTCGCTTACACGGGACCGACGTGAAGTGACAGCTGTGCTGTCGCGTTTCGTGCGGTGTGTAAGTAGCCGGTGGCTCATGGAGGTGGGAGGAGAAAGGAGGGCAGCGCATCTGTATAGCCTCTGTAGTCTATGCGGATGTCTATGGGCGTTGGTGGTCACGAAAATGGCCCCGACTGCTCGTTTGCCCCCCTATATCATAAAAAAAAAAAAAAATATAGCGTGTGCATGTGCAAATTGTTTTGAACCAAACAAAATAAGCGCATTCTAGGAAACTGTAAATATTGTTTCTAGGAAAAGACTATAAAGATTGTTAATGATACGTTAAACCGTGGGTAGTTGCGTTTTAAAATTGCGAAATCTAGAGCACTGTCATTAAACATCATCTTCCCGCAATTTTTACCACAACCGGTTATAGGTGTTTTTACGAGCTCTACATTATTAACTTCAGATTTATCTATTATCTATATACTATATACTATCTATAAATAGATAAATAAATAAACAAATAAATCTATATTCTATACTTATCTTCCTCGTTGTCCAGTGGTAAGCATGTTCAACCACGGACGTGAGATCCTGGGTTCGAATCCCGGTCCCGGTCAGTCCGGAGTCAGGAAGTTGGCGGTGTTACACCCCCGTGCTTCGGAGAGAACGTTAAGCCGTCGGTCCTGCGCCGGATTTCTCTCCCACCGTGTCGGACTGCCGTCCCGTTGG
>LUGF01045202.1:186249-200000 GCA_001625245.1 Calycopis cecrops
GATGATTATTATTGGATATAGAATATTATTTTTATTTTTGTATGGACCCCCATTGGGTAAAAGCCTCCTCCAAGGAATGCCACGTGCTTCGGTCTTTGGCAATGCTTAACCAGTCATATTTCTTAATTCGTCTGCCCATCGGGCGTACGGGCGCCCTCTGGATCTTGTTCCACCTGGGCCTGACCACTCCACCACTCTGTGGGTCCATCTATTATCTTTATACCTAGCTAGGTGACCGGCCCATTTCCATTTCCTTTGTAGTGAAAAGGTTAGAGCGTCTGTAACTTTTGTTTTCTTCCGGATTTCCTCGTTTCTTACCTTATCTCTGAGCTTTAAGCCTAAGGTACTTCTCTCCATTCGCCTTTGAGTGGTCATGATTTTTATTTTTGTTTTGGTGTCAAATGTCCAGGTTTGACAGCCATAAGTCAAGCATGGCAAAATAGCCGTATCCATTACTATTTTCTTTAGAGTAAGTGGTATCTGTGATTTGAAAATGTTTTTATATGCCCAGTATTTGTTGCAAGTGACGGCGACTCTACGGTTTACCTCTTAGGTGTTTCTATTTTTATTAAAGTTATTTATTAAAATTATTATTATATTTAATACTTTTACTTTACGCATGATCAATCTAGCTGCGCCCGCAATTTCACCCGCGGAAACATCGCCATGGAATATTGACATTAGACATTAAGTGAAATGTATTCTAAAACTTTTAATTAATACTCATTATAAGTAAGAATGCTAAATAGATAAAAATTGCATATCACACATGCATTTATAATCAATTTAGCTACGCCCTCGATTTCACCCGTGTTAGTTTATTTATATCTCGTTAAGAAATATCGTGATGACATATACATTAGACATACAAATTGACTAAAGAGTTGTAATTAATTGTAATTTATTTATTGTTTTGAAAGCCAAAATGCTAAATAAATAAAAAATAGCATGTTATACTTTAGTAGTCAAACCAGTGCAGCTGCGCCCGTGGTTTCACATGCGTAAGTTTCGATCCCGTCCAAATATCACGATGAGATGCACATACATCAGGCATTATGAGAAATATATTCAAGTATCAATTACAATGATTGTAAAGTTTATAATTTTTTAAAATACCTATCATGGGTACTTAAAAAAATATAAAACCTTTTTATCCATTTCCATTTAGACAGTCACGCCAATTAGTGGCCTAATCATGTACTGCATGAGTAGCCGGTGGCCCGTGGAGGTGGGAGGAGAAAGGAGGGTAACGCATGTGTATAACTTATATGCGGATGTCTACAGGCGTCGGTATGTGAAAATGGTTCCGACTGTTTGCCCCCCTAAACCATAAAAAAATCTCACGTATAAAATTAATATTGGTAAACTAACAAGTACTAACATTTATATTTTTTCTTAAATGCATGCAAATCCGGGGCGGACGGCTAGTCATACATAACACCGTTTCCTTTCATCCTATGAGCATGTGTTTATTTGTCATTAATCACTCGTCAGTCTGCGCTGGGTTTCATTCAAGTGGCGATATCAAGTATGAAGTAATGGTTGTTTATTAATACATCACATTCCGGAGATAAGGGTTCCTTTGAATCGTGACTCATGAGTCAGATCGAGTCGCTTTCATTGCTTGCTGCATGGTAGCTGAATCTCAAAATCACACCTGATGCACTGATATGCTTTCGCGTTTCGTGCAGTGTTTTAATTTCCAATTGCCCGTCTGAGAGGGGGTAGAGTGGTAAAGTTTCCACTACTGTTTTGTTCTTCAAGATTTTTTATACTGAAGATTTGTAGACCACCTTGCTCGTAAGTCAACCATGCCCAATAAATATTAACTCTATGACCATCTATAATCACATAAACGCCAGCCATTAGATAAACCAATATCATTTGTTTTGAGGCGGCAAATCGAGCTTTTGTGCCACCTACTAGCATAGACATCTACGTTATTGACATGCATATATGTTGACCTTTCCTCCTCTTCAACGGGCCACGGGAAACTTACAGTCGCACCATATCGACAGTACAGCTATCGATATCATAAGAGAATATCGACAGTACAGCTATCGATATCATTAGACTGTAGACCAACACTATCTCTTACAAAACGTCTCTCACAGAATATTACGTATGTGAAAACGTTCTTGTTCACTAAATCAACTTCACTGCTCCCTAATAGATGCACTATGTAATTCTATAAATAAGAACTAAAACTGAATGCAAAGTTGAGAACACAAATAAACTATAGTGGACTAAACTAATTTACCGTGCATACGGTACTCGCTTTACACCTACTTAACATGCAAGCGACTAACTTTAGTTTATTGATTAGTCCAACTTTGTTACCAATGTACAGTTCAACTGGGGGATTGTTTAACATTGCATTAATTTGTGTGTGTCAAGTAACAGTTTGTGTGTAGAAAGAGGGTAAACAAGCAGTTACTCTTTTAATGATGACTGACTAAAGGCATTAGCATATATGTTATGCAGATGTGAGGCCTAGTGGTCTAATGGTAAGCATATTCGGCTTCAGGTGGAGGCTCGAGTTCGAACCCAGGTCGGGCAAAAAGTGCCACTGAGGCTTTTTAATCTCTAATAAGTCTGTAACCAGGAAGCTGGCGATATTACACCCCCGTACCTCGGAGAGCAAGTTAACTCAGTCTTGATTTCTCTCCGCTCATGTCGGACTGCCGTCCCATTGCAAGACGAGCATGAAGGAATAAAGAGTGCTCTTGTGTCTGCGGAAAAACTTGTGCACACTGCACTGTCCTGAGCAGATGGCTTATACCTATAAATACTGATCGCTGTAGCCGAAATTTGGCTAGAACGACATTGTTATACAGATGTGTTGTCCTTGTCTCAAACGACACGAAATGCGGATAGCATATGCGGTCAAGTGAGGCGGTAATTCTTCGGACCTCGTAGGGCCGGCTCAATTCCACAATGACTTTCCGATTACAGACATGGCCGTCATTTATTCTTTGTGGTATGTAACAGGTGAACTAGTCTTACGCTTTTTTTATCGGGCCTTGGCCCACCACTCGTTCCCACCGCTGCTACTCCTGTGTCGCCAGGATTGACAACGGCAACCACGCTTGACCCTTTGATATGATCGCACGGAGCCCGAGGGAAAAGCTAAATCTGTCTTGGGACCCGCAACGAATTTAATCAGAAGAAAGTAGGAGGAGTAGGAAGTAATTCCAAATTTGCTTGACTTATGCGAACTATGTTACCACTAGGTACACAAGCCGATCGTCAAACCTCTTCGGTACCAAAAGATTAAGTGCCTACTAGCACTTATGAGCTCTTAATGTGTATAAAAAAAATCAATGGTTATATATACCTACATCTATGACTAAAACGAGTCAGAGCAAATTGATAAAAACAAATAAATCAAAATCGATCGTTAATTAATTACTTATCGGTACCTACCTAATGTTCCCTTAGATAACTCAAAAAAATCATTTGGATTTGATAAAACAATGCAGATAAAGGCATAGGATACGTATAGCTAATTACATTTAGAAACTACGAAGATACTATTTAAATTGCAAAGAAAAGAAAAGTAAGCTCATAAAAAAATAAAAGTGGAATCAATATTCAAAGTGGGTTTAGCTTAATATTTTTTACCTTGCAAAATTCAGTATTAATATTGATATGCTATACTTAAATGAGATTTTAGTTTTTATTTTATATATAAACTTAATGCAATCCTTACAAATTTTGATACAAAAAAACTTACGAGAGTGCATAAATTATGGCCAAAATAAAAAAGTCGAAACTTGATAAAAATCTGTTGACTCCGGTTTTATTGAAATGAATGACATTCATAAACAAACGTTGATGAATGCCAATCAATGGTCGTTATTTACGATTATTCTTCGGCAAAACGAGAATCATCTTATACAGGTTTATTTTTACAACATCATCAAGCAATCAGATATCTAAGATAGCTAGGAGAATTTACAACCACATTCATTCTACGACTTTTAATACAACTCAATAAATTAATTTTAAATGATTTTTTAAGCTTTTATTGTACTGTGGTGACACTTTTAAGCCCCGCGCGGCCGTGGCGTGGTCCGCTTATGTGGACAGCTGTGCTAGGGTTTGTTAATTTTATTTTGCGTAGGCACGCGATGCAGTAATAACGATCGGGCGAAAAATTTAATTTAATTTATTTTTGTATGAAAAAATAGTGAGCTATGAAGTCGTGGAACAATTAATGTTGTTAAAGATGCTAGTTATCTATATCTGAGACCTTGCTGGTGTTATACAAATAATCTTGCATATAATATATTTAGAATATAACATACTCGTTATAGAACTCGTATATTAATAGCGTGAGCCAATTTATGTCCCAGTGATTATAAAACGATAGCTGCACATAAAATATAGAATATGGTCACATACAAAGAGAAAATAAATATTAAATAAAAAATAAAATGTAATAGAAAAATTAGATTTTATGCGAGTCGCTCTGTCTGGTCACTGCATTGAGTTTCTAAAAAGCGTCTAAATTGCCGATCGCCGAGGCTTAAAGAAGCATGTGTGCGTTGGCTAAGTAGAAACTTGAGCTCTCCGCCCGCTTCCCCCTGCACTACCCCTCAGACTTCCGTACATACTGTACGAAACGTAATTTTTTCAACATAATATGCCAGTGACGTCATATCGCTCAGGTATTATCTCGCACGAGTAGTAATGATTAATATTTGATATCTTTTACTCAGAGCACACCTGTTTACGTTCATATTACTATTTTTATCACCCGCTAAGGAGACCTGTGGTAAACAAAGAAGTCTCTAACCGATAAAATAAACAAACTGTTTCTTATTCTTGATGGCGAGCGACGAAAATAGCGTACCCTATGTCAATCTATTCGGTACCATTATTGGGATTTGAAGATATTTTCTTGATATTCCCCCAAAAGAGTCAGTTTCTCCTTCCATTATTTTGGGACTTGACGAGATTTTCTTGATATTCACTCTAAAGGTAGCTTTCATCTGACTACTCCAAAGGAACTGGGATAGAGATGATTACGAAAGAGAAAGCATGATTATTAAAAACTTTAACGTAAAACTTACGATATTTTTATAAATTTTCAACCCTTAATTGACCCCAATAGCTATGAACTTGTGAACAATCATGTCCGAGTGCTCGTCTTTAAATTTTTTAAAATCGGAATAATGATTCCGGAGAACAGCAGGTTCAACCACATATACTTCACAGCTTTAAAATATTAGAATACTAGTCTCTCAGGGAGAACTTTTTTGTTGCCCCGATATAAGAAGAAAATATTTTCTCAGGTTGTAATCTACATCTATTCTATATTTAACCCAAATCTTTTGAGTAGTTTTTGCGTAAAAGAGTACCAATGATACTTATAAACTTTTTAGTAGAAAGATTATCATTAGAATAATCTTTAACTTCTCATATTATTAGTATGCAATATGGTGATTTTTAATATGACATTGATACAGCACTGGTGGCACCAGCCACTCTCACCTAAGCCAAATTTAGTAACTCTCAGTTGAAACTTTATTCTATTTAATAAGAGTAATGAGTAATGGGATAGGCGTGATGTAGAGATTCGACTGGACTGGACTGGAGAGTAAGCTCTTTAACAACGAACATGTGTCTGAAGTAGCAATAGTAGTAAGAAGTGCAAGAGACGTATAAGTTTTGTAGCCGGTGGCCCATGGAGGTGGGAGTAGAGAGGAGAGCGGCACATCTGTACAGCCTCTATGTGGATGTCTATGGGTGCCCGGTAGTCATGAAAATAGCCGTTACGTTTGATAGTTTCATATGATTTTGCCCATCATATTTTTATTAATACGCGTCTTAAATCGGAGTAAACTTGAATAGTCTGACATTGCCCCGCGTTTTCTAAAGGAAACTAGAGGATCAAAATTGAAAAGTAATTTTATGTTATTCCAGATAATAATGCACATCTGTGCCAAATTTCGTTCAAATCTTTTCAGTAGTTATTGAAAAATATCAATATATACTTTTGGATTTATAAGAGTAGTAAGATTTATATTTACATTGCTCATCGATAGTTACCATAAAAATTATTACTACAAGAAGTTACGCATCGGAACAAAACGTAAATTCGCTCATATAAATAGTGACATCACAGAGTATGGAAATAATATAAATTACACTTCTTAGTAGCGGGAGCGTAAACAAAATTAATTTCGTTTACAACCCGTGACACATGCAGTGACATAATGTGTAATTGTGCTATATTATTTTCAGGTCAGCGTATAATATTTATCCTGGTTGCCAACAAAATTCAAGGGCATACAATAATATTGGTAGTGGTCAGTACTGGTATCTCTGCGGCCAGGTCAGTCAGTCAGCTCTGTTAAAGGATATTATCGCGTTATCTTATTAATATTATAAATTCGAAAGATTGTAAGTTTGTTTGTTTGTTTATCACTCCTTCACTCAAAAACTACTTAACCGATTTTCATGAAATTTGGCACACACATAGAGAATAACTTGGATTAACACATAAGATAGTTTTATCCCGAAAAAATATTCCCGTGGGATGCCATAGGATGATTTTCCACGGGATCGAAATTTACACGGGTGAAACCGCGCAGCGCAGCTAGTATTAAAATATTTTCCAACTGCGTGTTAATTGTTGCTAAAAAGTCCATGAAACCTCGGGAACGTTTCATGGACTTGTCAGCAACAATGTACATTCCCTTAATAAATATTCCCTTAAAGTAATGTTATTGTAATAATTATTAATAAGCTAGCTGCTTCCGTTTACCCGCTAATCTATACCAAACGGTTATGTTTTCCGTGATATAATAAATACACTTAGTTCATTGTAGATTTTGATCTGTACCCGAGCCAAATTTTATCTCAATCTGTAGCAATTCCGGGAAGGTATAACAAGATACATTGTTCCGTATTATAATATTAGTATAACTTGTAGCATAATTACCCTTGTATTGGGCTTTTTTTCGAGTTGTTAAATATGATGTAGAGAACAAACATCTTTGACAGATGTAATATGAATGACGTGTTGTGATTTGTGAGGCAATGGGCATAGAGATTCGTTGTAGCTGATGTTAGGCAACTTTTGTAATCGTCGCTAATGAAAAACCGTGTAGGCGTGTTTTCATCATCATTATATTTTCCCACAGTATAACCATAGAGAGAATATTCGGAGAATCTGAGAATCCGTTAAAAGAATCAGAATCATGAGCAACATTCGCGTAAATATACGAAAACTATATCTGAGAATATTTTCAATATTAGGAGTTTACTCTTTAGAAAACATTTTAGACAGTGATTGAGAAAGACTGTAATCACACCAGTGTTTTTTTTATGGTATAGATGAGCATACGAGCAGTTGGAGCCATAGATGTAACGCTTTACTGTCTTTAGATCGCTTGATGATGTTGTAAAATCTGTTAGAATTGACTCTCCTCTTTCTGGTCCTTACGTACCATCATCAGTTAACGCGCATTCTCAACATATTTTTTTAAATTTAAAAATAAAAAAAAATTAAATCTAAGGTAAGTGAAGACGGCTCTTAAAGTTCGTAAAAAAATGCAATGACAATCGAGATTTTTTCCAGGTTTTTTTGTTAATTTTATACGAATCTCTTTTCCTGATATTAGTGTACACTTATGAAATCAAGAACTATGTCATCATAAGAAATTGCTGTTTATGTGTGAGACAACCCCTATGGGGGTGTAATATGGTGTTGATGTTTATATGGATTTCTCAGAAATTAAACGCGGGTGAAACCGCTGGGAACAGCTAGTGTAGATATATACTTAAATCTCCTGAAAGGGTTGGAATTTCGAAAGGACATAATAAAAAAAAATAACCAAACGTCATAAGTCATAATTAATCAAGAAAAATTTTTATATTAAAAAAAAAAGTGAAACAAACTCAAAACATAATAAGTATTATGTTTTTTAATTCATTTTTATTTACGAAACACGACTTTGGATTTAATTTGCTTTTTGTTTTTTAAAAATGTTGAGATACATTTCGTCGTTAAGATATGGAATTTGTTTTTATTTAATTCCATTTGTAAACTTGTAATGTGTTTTAATTTATATATCGAAAATGCATCTAGAAATGGGATTTTTAATTTATATGGCATAAAATAAAAAAAAATACATACATTAAAAACTGCATAGTGATCCAATAAAAACGTTCCATTTTCAAAACACAACACAATTGGCGCGAACTCGTATTACATGTCTGAAATACACGCATGCGCGACGCGTGCGCGCCGGGGACTTCACACTCACTGACGTTTGGCGGTGGATCACTGGCAAAATCCACGGCAGCCTTGAACTTTCCAAGGCAACTGTGATAACACAGTTTGTAACGGCCGTTTATGCAATTGCCAATAAATAAAATCAATATTCCATTTTTAAAAGCTTTTATCTTAAGGTGAGTGTTGTGTTAATGGATAAGATTTTTGCTTCACTTTTAATGGCTCTGGTACGCACTCTGGGATAGTATTTTGGCGCCAGTTGAAAGCTATGTTGGCGCATTTTGGGTGGTCCCGTTGTATAATGGTTGTATGTATAATGGTATAGTGGTTATTTGACGGTTCGATTAAACCTTACCTTTACAATATTATTCCTCCCTTTACAAGCACTTTATGTGTTTATTTCACTAATCATGCGAAAGTATTAGGGAGTGGCTAAGATCGAAAGATCGCTGCCTTCCCTTCTTCTAGGGTCAATGACATTTATTTCTTTTCTTTCTTCTTTCTTTTTAAGTTATACTTCTACATATACGCGCATTTTTTTTTGCGAGTAAGCTGGGAGAGCGTTACAAAAATGTGTGATCGGGAGAGGCATGGGCGAGGCCAATGGGAGTTGTCATTCAAATTCAAAATTCAAATTCGATCTAAGTGAAACTTTTTTGTATTTAAAAAATATTTTGTCATATTATGTCATTTTAACTACGGTAATGAATTTGTGTATTAAATCAATAATTAAGTTTCACTTCAGTTGTGTGGCCTAAAGCACACACTTTTTTTTCTTAAAGTATAAAGGGCGTAGGTACGAATTGTCCGAGCCTTGTGGCAACTAACAGTGCTTAAAAACGTATTGTCATCGTTTTTCCTAATAGGCCACCGAAAACTTACAAACCGCATAAAACGCAACACAGCTGTCACTTTACGGCGTTATCGTGTGAGCAAGAGGAACCCCCTCGTTCATGTCTACTCAATACGGCTTGATTGGAGCATGGCATTACCGGAACATTTCCACAACATTGTCAATACCAGTAGCAGATAAATTTCAAAATTAAAAGATCCGGGTGTTGATGGCTCGACTATGTTAATCTGTCGTCAAGTCGACACCTTACCCGCTTGAATGAAACATTCCGCTATATTATCTTTACCAGCTGCGCCCCGCGGTTTGACCCGCGTAAATTTCGATCCCGGGGAAAATAGAAAATCATCCCATGTCACTCGTGACCTCGGCCGTTGCATTACGGCCGAAACGTCGAGAGTCGAGGTAAATACTTCGATTTTATAACGCGATTAAGTCCCGTTTACAGTATATAAACATCCCATGGTATCCCATAGGAACATTTTTTCGGGATAAAAACTATCCTATGTTTTAAAAGAAGTTACTCTCTATGTGTGTGCCATATTTCATGAAAATCGTTTCCGCAGTTTTTAAGTGAAGGAGTAACAAACAAACAAACAAACACAAACTTTCGCATTTACAATATTAGTAGGATACACATAAAATTCTCGTGTCACAATGTTAGTTACCATGCTCCTTTGAAACGGCTAGACCGATTCTCATGAAATATTGTGTGCATATCTGATACGTCTAAAAATCGGCCAACATCTATTTTTTATCTCGTTATTTCCACGGGGTCGAAATAATATACGCAAATAAATCTTCGGAGCACAGCTAGAAATGATATAATATTGTTACTAATTTTATATGCCTCGTGGTCTAGTGGTAAGCATGTTCAACCACAGACGTGAGGTCCTGGGTTCGAATCCCGGGTCGGACCAAAAATTGTTATTGGGATTTTTCAATTTCTAACAACAGTCCGGAGTCAGGAAGTTGGCGGTGGTACACCCCCGTGCCTCGGAGAGCACGTTATGCCGTCGGTCCTGCGCCTGATTTCTCACCGGTCGTGTCGGATTGCCGTCCCATCGGAATATGAGAATGAGGGAATAGAGAGTGCACTTGTGTCTGCGCGCACACTTGTGCACTATAATATGTCCTGCGCAGATGGCTCGTCTCTATAGAGACGGCCGCCGTAGCCGAAATCGGCTGGGAGGACATTATTATTATGTATGTATATGAATAAATTATAACGTTCGTTCACAAATTATATAATAAGAATATATTATGTTTCGATGAAATTAGATTGTTATTTGTTTTGTACATGAGATCGGCGTAAAGTGACAGCCAGGTTGTCGCGTTTCGTTTCGTTTCGCATTTGTTAAAAGTCTACGCAGACAAGGGATTTTTGTCCACGGACCGGAAAATGTATGCAAAGTACCGCGTACTTTTAATCCCTCGTTTGCGTTACTCGATACAGTTGTAAGAGATCTATTTTAGCGGATAAAAACTCCGCGGACAAAAAGCCTTTATATAGAAGAATAATAATATTTTCTAGCTCTACAGAGTTCTAAATAATTCATCTGGTTCAAATTACATGTTAGGTCATTGTTGTAACGCTGCCGAATTTCCAGGATGCCCCCGTTTTTCTTTTCTGTTTTTTTTTATTTACGCAATTACGTGTGATACCTAGGAGTCCGGATGGCTCTTAGACCTATCTCAGACTCGACACTTAGTGTAATACCGACTAGACTCCAGCCATCAGCCGCATTGGATCTGCAAGCAACAGGATCCCTCCAGAGACAGGCTGGCCTCGGTGGAATGACCAGATTTCTTTTTGAGGACTGTCGACGTGGAATCATGAGTAAAGTTCACAGATTTATTTATAATTTTACTGGCACAAAACGAGGGCTAACTATCATCACGTTTGGATGCAGTTAGAAATTTATTATCGTCGTCTAATAAAATATAATAAACCTACTTTTTACAGATTTCCCAACAAAGTAGGTAGGTTATTTATTATTTATTCATTAAATTATTTTCGTAAATGTCAAATACAATAAAAGGTAGTGCTACTCAGCATGCAATGTGCCCGAATTGGGCCGGCACCGCGGTGGCGGTAACTCTCGCTTACACGAAAGCGGCGTAAAGTGACATAATCTCTATTCGGATGTCTATGGGCGTCGGTAGTTATGAAAATGGCTCCGATTCCGTTTGCCCCCTTATATAGCATAAGGGGTAAAACACATTCAGGCGAATAATCACATAATTTTGCAAATGAAACCGAAGAGAATTTTTCCAAATAAAATCCTAATATAATTGTAATAATTGTATTTGTATGTATAATTGATATTTTATCAAGCAAATATGAACAAAGTGAAAATTTTCCACAAGGACAATTTAGAACAACAAAACAAAATGCTTTTTATCTCGAAACCATAAAAATTCCATTGGCTTACATTTGGATTGGGTAAAACTGCAGGGCATAGCTTGTATTACTTTCGCATTTATATTATTAGTAGAATATAATACCAAAATGATGTCACTCGTTATCTTAAGTAGACGGCCTCCTAATTCCGCAAGTTGATTGACTGATAAGAGATAACTGAAAATATATAACAGTTAATAACTACTTTATTATTTATTATTTATAGCGTGTATGATATCTGAGATAATTTTATGTATTAGTAAGGGGTTGTGCCACGCTGCATGCATGTAGCCGAAATGGGACGGCACGACCGGGGAAGTACCTCTTCGTTTACACGATACCGGAGTAAAGTGATAGCTGTACTAGCCGGTGGCCCATGGAGGTGGAAGAAGGAAGGAGCGCAATGCATCTGTGTAACTTCTGTGCGGATGTCTGTGGGCGTCGGTGGTCACGACAATGACTCCAACTGCTCCCATGTCCTCTTATACTATAAAAAAGACATTGAAGATATTGAAAAAAAAATTGGCTGGAGATGTAAAAGAACACTTTAAAAGAGTTTTTAGATTTTGAACTCTTTAGTTGACTGCACATCGTGTGAAAATGCCTAAAGTGATTTTCGTACAAAGTTTAGTTGTCGGGGAAATCCTCGGCTAAGTTCTAGGATGTAAAATATAGGATGTATTCCTTAGAAATAGATTTTACGCAAATGAAACGTCTAATCAAAACCTGAAATCGAAATTCATAACATATCTGGTCCCGAAAAATATTAATTTAAAAGAATTAAACTAGTTTATAAGTTTACTTAAGGGCTACAGCACACATGATATCTTTAGATGCAGCAACATTGCGACTGCGTCGCGATTTAGCGACTCTCTGCAATCGGTTGCAGCAGCACAGTAGAGTCGTGAGACAGTCGTGCGTACAGAGTTGCGATCTCGCGACTGCATTTAGACGTTAATTGACAAATATTAGCGACCAAATCGCCGCGTCTGGCGTCTTGAACTGTACGCTCCCAGCGTCTAGTCGCTGCAATCAGCTTCTAAAAAGCGTCTAAATCGCCGGACGCCGCGTTGTGTGTTCTGTCGCCTTAACTGCAGGCTACATAAGAAGATTGCTATTTAAGTGTATATTATGTATGTATGTTCTAGCGCGTAAAACGACTTGTTAGATGTGGCGAGCTAGATTTCGTTAGATTTATTACGTGATAGTGATTCAGATCATATATTTTAAAATTAAGAATATATGCAGTAGTCAGTCGTCGATTATTATAATTTAAACCATTACTTAGGAGGAAGGAAATAAACCAAATTTAAACAGATTCAATAATAGTATTATTCAATTTATATATTTATGAAAAGTACATCCCGTGTTGTTATGTACCCATAACATTCTTAGGGTTTTCCCGCGATAAAAAAGGAAAAGGAACATTTAGGGTAACACGGAAAGTATTTAATTTTTTTTTCTTCCTTGTAAAGAATCATGGCAAGATTTACACTACACCTTTTTGAATTGTCTTAGAACTTGAGATATACAGAACGCTGTCATTTAATTATCTAGATTTTTGAAATATGTGTTTTTGTTTTGAGACCGACAAAATATTTTAGTAATAATAAATATCTCAATTACAAAGATCTGAATATCTTTTTTTTGTTGGTTTCTCATATAAAAATTCTTAATTCCTGAAATGTAATAAAGAGTCCCCTAACACTTCAACACTTTTTAATTTTAAGACATCTCTAATTGACGTCAGGAGAAATAATGTATGGGAACTTGCCATGATTCTTTGTCTGTAAGGGTCAACTCACACCAAAAGAGCGGCGAAGGGCAGCGAAGCGGAGCGAAGTTTATGTGTCATATGAATTTCAACTTTATTTTCATTACTATAGTACTTATTATCGAATTCTCGCGACTTCTTGGCATTCCAGCGACTTCCCGAGCAGTCGCGGGAATCCGCGCGCCTTCCCCACCGGGCGGGCCGCTTCGCTTCCCTGCACTTCGCCGCTCTTTCCGTGTGAGTTGACCCTAAGAGGTCCTGATGCTTTGTAGCTAAAATCGGCCGACTGGAGCGGACCTCTCGCTTACACGAAACCGGCGTACCTACAGCGACAGCTGTGCTGTCGCGTTTCGTAAATGATGACGTAGCCTTATAGACTAAAGAGGTTAATCGCCTAAAAATAAAAGATAGGCACTATCTTTAGATATAAAATTAACGAGGTTATTAAACTGGCATTACGTGTTACTTAGTCATA
>LUGF01045202.1:200325-222111 GCA_001625245.1 Calycopis cecrops
ATTACAAAGATCTGAATATCTTTTTTTTTCTTAATTTCTCATATAAAAATTCTTTATTCCTGAAATGTAATAAAGCGTCCCCTAACACTTCAACATTTTTTTCATTTTAAGACATCTCCAATTGTTGTCAGGAGAAACAATGTATAGGAACTTGCCATGATTCTTTGTCTGTAAGGGTCAACTCACACCAAATTACCGGCGAAGGGCAGCGAAGCGGAGCGCAATTTATGTGTCATATGAATTTCAACTTTATTTTCATTACTATAGTGCTTATTATCGAGTTCTCGCGACTTCTCGAGCAGTCGCGGGAATCCGCGCGCCTTCCCTACCGGGCGGGTCGCTTCGCTTCGGTGTGCTTCACCGCTCTTTCGGTGTGAGTTGACCCTAAGAGGTCCTGATGCTATGTAGCCAAAATCGGTAGGCTGGGGCGGACCTCTCGCTTACACGAGACCGGCGTACAGTGACAGCTGTGCTGTCGCGTTTCGCAAATGATGACGTAGCTTTTTAGACTAAAGAGGTTAATCGCCTAAAAGTAAAAGATAGGCACTATCTTTAGATATAAAATTAACGAGGTTATTAAACTGGCATTATGTGTTACTTAGTCATAAGCCTATGTTATAGACCAAAATAATAAATAATATGATGATTGTCATCATGTTCAGCCCGCTGTGCCGTAGGACAGCATATTGGACCATCTCCTCGTGGTCAATGATGCTGCTACAGCTGTGGTCGAGTACTGGTCGAACAGCTAACCAGAATAGAAGAAGAAGAATATGTGGATATAAGAGTAAGAGGCACTCCGCATGCATGTAGTCGAATTCGGTCGGCACGACCTGGAAGGTAAGCACCTCTCGCTTACACAATACCGGCGTAAAGTAACAGCTGTGTTGCGTCTCGTGCGGCGTGCAAGTAGCCGCTGGCCCATGGAGGGTGGAGGAGGAAGGAGGGCAACGCATCTCTATAACATTTTTTTGGCTACCGAGCCAAGAAAATGGCCCGACTGCTCGTTTGCCCCCTATACAATAAAAAAAAGAAGTAAGCAGAGGTAGTGTCACTGCTGCATGGTAGCCGAATGGAGATGGCATGACCTGTGACTATTTCACAAACTGATACCGCCTCTATCATGTCGCGGATTGTGCGGTTTGTAAGTTTCCGGTGGCGACAGTGTGTTGCTTTAATCTTGCGGAAGCTAAAACTTGCAGTTATCACTAAATGTCTCCGATTGTTCGATTGTGAAAACAACACTTTTTGCATTATCATTAAATTAATAAGATATACATACTTGATACTACATACATATGTATACATACATACGAGTATTATTTAATTAAATGTGTTATTAACGTATAATTTGTAACACACACTCACACACATACATATAACATAATATAAGCGCTCTGTACTCTCTACTCTACACCTTATAATTTATACTAATATAAATTCATAACTGGCTGTTTGCGATTTTGCAAAAATGAAAAAAAAAGAATATTTTGTATCCATACTCTCTGCGATTCGAAAATACCGACTTTACATCTAAACCACAATCGCACATAATTGTCTAATATAAAAATGTGTTCAAGAATAAAGAGTGTATATTTTTAGCGAACTCTATAGACATTATTTATTTGTATTAAAAATAAATCTAGTATCTACGTAAGCCGTAAGAATGTTTTGATTCTCCCGACTATTATACGAAGATGTATTTGAATATCTCAATTTATATTGTCACGTTCCACCTACATATTTTGAATTATTGCGAATCATATATTCTACGGGTTTTTTTTTGCCTGTATAATTATCTGTAAGAGGTAGTGCTAAGCTCAAGCTCATGCATGCATGCAGCTTAGCAGCAGCAGCCGCATTGGCCCGGCACGACTGGTAGAGGTACTGCAACTTCTCGCTTATTCGATACCGGTGTCAAGTGACAGCTGTGCTGTCCCGTTTCGTGCGGTGTGTAAGTAGCCGGTGGCCTATGGAGGTAGGAGGAAGGTGTCGTTAGTCAAGAAACTGGCTCCGATTGCTCAATTGTCCACATATACTCGTAATTACAATAAAAAAATCTAGTTGTGTATGTATGTGGTACTTATATAATTTAGTATAAAACATCTACTTTTTCAATCACAGTTTAGTACATTAACAAAGATCAATAGACGACCAGGCTGGCGTTGTGGTACAGGGCTCGGATAAGCGGAGCATGTTGCACCAGGGGTCAGGGTTCGAATCCCGCCATGGTCATGGATGTTTATCTATGTGTTTCTATAATAAAACTCTTAAATATATAAAATTTATTAAATTCATAAAACATATTAAACATATTTCTGTTGTCTAGTACCAGTCACAAGTCCTTACGGTACTTAGCACGGGTCTAGACTAACGTGGTGTGTCAAGTCCACAGATTTATGTCAATATTGGTTTAAAAGGTGTTCGCAACCAGCGTGTTCGTATGAAGAATTATGTATGTGCAGGAAAGATGAAGAAATATGTTATAGATATATTGTGTTGTTATTTTTTAGAACAATATCAAAACTTAAAGCCAGTCATAATAAATGAAATATTTTCATGAGTTTTTCATGATTGTCTGTGACGAGAATCACAATGTTTTTTTTACTGCATATGCAATTAACTATTACTAATGAATGAATGTAATATTTGTAACGTTATTGTACATATTACAGAATACGCAAAAAATATAATAAGTTACATTATAACGCAATTATATATGTACAGAAAAAAAAATGTTATTAGGTACTTGAATAATTTTTGAATAAGTAATTCCTGAAGATCAGTGGTTCTTAACCGGTGGTTCGCGGGCCACTAGTAGTCCCTGGAAGCTTCTCAAGTGGACCGCGTACTATGCCAATAAATAAGTGACAAGAGTCAACACAACTTTACCGACATCAACGACATTAACGACATCAAGACGTCATGTCTTCGACATTTTTACCTCCAAATCAATTAAACAACTGGGTGGTCCGCGGCATAACGAAAATTTTGCCAAATGGTCCCTCGGGACTAAAAGGTTAAGAACCACTGCTGTAGATGGTAATAGTTTTCGTTCTAAAATCCATTTTGAGCTGCAGCTCAAAGGTACTATACAAAGAACAAGACAAACAAAACAAATAAAATCATCTTTAACATTTCAAACAAAATTAATTCTCAGTAGATACTTCATTAATGAGAGGTCTCGCAAATTGTGAAATTGAGAAACAAATAAGTTATAAAGTAAAGATTTCTCTTTTAAAAGATCAATAAATTGTTAATTTGCCTGCTCTATAGAATAATTTGAAGGCGCTGGGAACTTTGCAAATCGGTTCGTTGAACGTCTTCGAGTTGTTAAAAGCAATTAGCTCGAAGAATCTCGTGTCTTGTTTAAGTTTGTTATCAAAGGTGAAACGTTCTTGACGAAATATATTTATGTTGATGTAGTTAGCTGTGTTGTCTTAGTTTATTGTTGTTGCTGTATCATAAATAGTCTTTATTGTATTGTGTTTATTGTGTTTATTGTCTACATTGTAGTTATAGGAAGTAGATACTTCGTATACCTTCAATTGAGACAATAATTGATTTTTGAAACATACAAGACATTTGGTGAAATTATTCTCAGTTCTTATTGATAGACACTACCTTTGTGTCAAATGCACTGTCCCTCAGTTGTTGTCCTCTCCATGAGCTAAACGTCCAAAGGTCCCTCGCGCAGTCCTGGCTCTCTCATTCGAGAGACATTAGAGATGCGCTTCTCCCAGCTGCGGGAGAGAGGAGGTAGGACCTCTTTGACTTCTTTCTTCGAGTTTCAACTAAGACGGCAAACAGTTTCGGAAAAATGGCTGTGACATACGGACGGACGGACGGACGGACGGACGGACGGACGGACGGTCAGACCGACGGACAGACATGACGAATCTATATGGGTTCCGTTTTTTGTCATTTGGCTACGGTATCCTAAAAATGAATGTTTGTATGTCAACGATAAAATCAAAAACTACTGACCCGATTATTATGGAAAATGGTATAAATATGTATTATTACACGGAGAATGTTTGCACAATGTGTTCATTGATTTCACTCGCCACCAGGTGGCGCTGCAGAGCTGCAACTTCTGCCCCGTTCAACCGATTGTCATGAAAATCAGTAGGATGAATTTTTAATGGTTAGAAAATTGTTACAGCTAGTCGCCTTATAAATGAAGACGTATTTTGCTATAAAATTTAACGATAAGAATAATTTATTTGTCATTTACATAATTATATCATTTACAGTTAATAATAAAAAGAACAATCTTATGTGTAAGAAATTTGTTTGAATTCAAAATTAAACAACTGGTTCTCCTTTTGGAGCCACTTGCTGATAATATAAAAATAATATAATCATAAACAAATATGCATCTTTTTGATAGTTCAGTTTCTTTTTCTACTAGTCTTCAACAGCCTACTTACAGTTGTGTTGTTGCAAGGTTCCGACACCGTAGTTAGGACTGTTCAGAGCTAGCCGGATAGTGCCCAAGGAGAATTCTGGCCTTTTCGCCAAGGCCATCCTGTCGCTGGAGGGGTCCTATTGTTTGTAGATCCGGTGCACTACAATTATAGCGGCTGAAGGCACAGGGGTTTAGTCGGTATTGCACGCTCAAGTGTCGAGTCCGATCTCGACACTTGGGAGTGCAATACCGCTCTAGCTCTGTCGCTATGCTCTAGGGGACACCCGGGCTCCTACATATCACACGTAAATGTATTCCCCTGCGTTAACAAAAGGTTATTTAGTAAAGTTGTAAACGCATTTACCACATCTAAAGCCTAGGAGCTTCACACTTGAAGGCATTTCTTTCGAGACATTTTGCGCCATTTTTATAGCATAACAAACTAACAATCGGAGCCATTTTCGCTACAGCTGTCGCATTACCATTTCCCCAATAGGCCACCGGCTACCATGTCGCGAAACAGATTTAGGTGTTGCCAGACTAGATGCAACGTAAAAGCGACTAAAGGAAACGGCGACACGTGTCAGTAGCTGAGTTCACGTACAGACTGCGATAAGATTTGGTTACTGTATATACGTTAGGTTGACGCCTGGTTGACGGCGAGGCGAACGGCAATAAGCTGACGATCCCTTTCTGAGTTGATATGTGTGCTGTGACCTTTAGATATCTAGCTTTATCTAGTAGAAGTTAGGTACAATCCGCCCACCTCTTAAAGACGAATTTGTACTCATATTTCACCCACCCAGGCTATAAATTAATAAAAATATTTAATAAAAGTCCAAATATAATAACCCTGGAGCGTAGCTAACAATTTAATTGAGTTGTGTCATGTTTCAATAACAGAGTAAGCCGCTCTGATGTCATATACGCTCACCGTTAACAGTATTACCCGACTTTATTAACATTTATAAATCAAACCGTTGATAGGATTATTTATTATTCTATATTGTACTTATAACCTATTTATTTTATGCATTCTAGGTTGCAGCTGCTTTTATACGGCTTCTGACCTTAAATGTTTAATTATTTATATCGATTAACATTTATTAATCGGATACAATGTATCGAATTAATTATGAATTATCATCATCAGCCACTTCAATCATATAGGGCACCTCGATTGCCTTTTGTGTTAAAAAACAAGATTATCAGTCAATAGGTTTAATATTTTTTTTCTCCTCTGGGCGTAAAACGTCAACTTTCGTCCCGCTGCGCTAAATTACATTCTCGCTTTCGGTGTACGTTGGATATAAGTGTAATACACCCACTTCCATTAGTAAAGGAAGAAGCCTCAGATCATAATATGGTTTTCGACATTAGCTTAACTTTCTTACTTTCCCGTCGTCAATGCATACTGCACTATATTAAATTGGGCCAGTTATCAGTCCTTTTTAAATACTTACGACGCCCAATGACATCCGTACAAATCCCGCTGAAGAGGCTGTATTTTATGCAATCTCCCAATGGACTAATACGATCTACACATAGAGCGGAATAGTGTGAGCGGATCTGTTTCGCTTCATGCAAACAGACGGGAGTTCTATCCGGGCAGCGCTTCTGTAACAGCACCTAGTTTGGATCGCATAAGGGTGAAGTTAGCCTGTAACTAACAGATCCGAAGAACCTTAAAGCTACCGAGGGCTTTCGTTAAGTTTTAGTGTGGTTATATCCTTTCACTTGAGAGTTCAGATTCCTTACATTAGTCAGCAATTGAGTGTCTCCAATTCAGCGTAAATGTTTTCCTCCAAAAAGCGTGCTTACCGGATTACGGATTTATTGCCTGTATTTCTATTAATCTAATGTGATTTATTTTTAACATTCCCAAGAAAGAATTTTCTTTCTTAAGGTTGTGTTCAGAATGATTCAAATTGAAATGTACTTATGTATTTCATTAATACCGTTTAAGTAAGTGGGCACTCAGAAATAATTTAAAGAGCGCAAATCCTCCCGCCCCTCTGATATAATTAAATTGCATACTGATCTCTCTGTGACGAATAAACGAGAAAACGTCTCGAAATTCCTCCATCCCTCATACCCTTAGTTCCCTTGGCTTCGTTTTTCTTATATCGCCATTTAACCTAATTTAATCTGAGATTAAGGAAAACACAATAAAAATGTATTTTCTTTGAAAAATCAAAGAACATTTTTTGCCAAACAGCTGTCGCCTGAAGCTCAGTCTGTTGTGATTCCTGTTATGATTTAATAAATAATTAATGTCTTTGAAATAAAAGAAAAACAATACATATATCTTGGGTTCCTTTGTAGGAATAATTTAAAGGTCAAATTTAAGATTGTTTACCAACTTCCCGCCTGGGGAAACGTCACAGGGTGGTGGTGCTTGGACTCCCCAAGCACCACCACCCTGTTGTTGTTCGACCATTTTGACCCAAGTTGTCGGTGTGTAGCATGTCCTTCAACAAGGTGTTAAGAAACACTGTTGGGGTTTAGTGGGTGTTGGGGCCAACTGAAAGCATTCAAGTATAAAAAAGGTATGAAGTTTGCTTATTATAGAGAAAGAAAATATTGTCTGATGTTAAGAGAATGTAAATGCTCAAATAAGGGTCAACTAACACCAAAAGCGAGGCGAAGGGCAGCGAAGCGGAGCGCAGTTTATGTGTCATCTGAATTTCAACTTTATTTTCATTACTATAGTACTTATTATTGAATTCTCGCATTCTAGCGACTTCTCGAACAGTCGCGGGAATCCGCGCGTCTCGTTCGAGTTTCTCATGCGATTGGTGTGAGTTGACCCTAATAGTGATATGATAGAATCATCATCATCAACAGCTGGAGGACATCCACTGCTAGACACGCCTCTCCCATAGAGCTATGGTACTCTATATGCTCTATGCCCACGGTCACGAGCCACTTGCATCCAGCGACTCCCCGTCACTCCATCAAAGTCGTAAGTCCACTGGAGACCGTCCAACACTACGTCTTTCGGTGCGGGGCGTGTGCTGTCGCCTTCGATGTTTGAGTTTCCAGTAGCCCGTGGAAAAATGAAGAAAAGTTTTGTACGAATCATGCATCTACATGGAGGTTAAACAAAGCGAGTAGTCAGAGTCAGCTCCCATAAGATATGAAGAAAGACGATATTCGTAGAAGTCACAATACTGATAAATTGAAAATTAAATGGAAACACGGATGTGTTATCCCTAACCCTCCGTTATCATGGCGGATGTAACTTTGGCGTTTTTTAAACAGTCATGTGACCATAACGTCGTTAAATACAATGTAGGAACACTGTTTATCATTGTTAGATTTATAAAACAGTTCTTTGTGAGTTGACGATATTAAATTTGTGCAGATGCGTTAACCACATAAAATTTGTGCAGATCCGCTAATCGATGAGCCGGCCACCCGCTAAGCTATCACTTCATGCCTTACAAGGCACTTGCCGACCCATGCCCACTTCGTTGGGCGTCAAAAATTATAAGTAAGAAAATTCCATATAAAGTTCACCCCCATTTTTCACCCCCTTAGTTACATCATGAAAAGAAGTCTGTACTAAATATCAAACTTCTAGATACAGTAGTTTCGGCTGCGCGTTAATATAATATGCAAAAAAGTCAACCAGGGTTGCCTTTTTTATAAGGTTGATAAGGAGGCAAGAGGCGTTAAATTAAACGACATTTACTATAAGTGCTTACAGCTAACCCGAAACTATTAAAAAAAGGTTTCCGAAAAGTATACGAACATTTTACAAAGAAGAAGCGAAAAAAATGTAATCATGCTTTGCACCGACGACTATGGCTGGCGCACGGGGTGAATGACCCCGGTCATTCACCCCGTGCCACCCAAATAATCCTGTGGCTAAACTATTGATCCGATTAATTTGGTTTTTCTATTGTAGCCTGGAAATGATATACTAAATATGTGGCTCCATTTAACGCCTCTCGCTTTTGTCAACCTTGTATTAAGTAATTATATTAACAGTTTATTTAAATTAATATTATGTTACAAAATATAACAGATGTTGACTAGATGTATGTTCATATTCCATGTTAATAGATTCAGGTACAATGCAACATCATCTAACATGATCAACTAGGCAGGTAAACACCAAATGAACTGTTAATCAAAGCGTGTAGGCCTTGCGGTATCAAAAGCCGAAGCTCAGAGTACAATGATCAAAGGTTTTGTGTTTTAGGCATCCACGTATTAACGATGCGTGTAATGATGCGTGCATCCGTTGGGCGTTGGGAGTCATTATCGAGTTTAACGCGTCATCGAACCGTTGTCAGACGAAAATGATAACGCTTCGCCGGTTCGTATTAATGTTTCAAACGTATCTTGCGTTGCCTTTAAGTCTAATGAAACATCATCAATATCGTCATAACCATTATAATCATCATCTTCATAATCATCTTCATTGCCACCACCAGTTCCACCGTCACCACCACAATCATCTTTAGAAAATCATAAAAGGCCTTCCCCTTAAGAACACTACAGTCACGGTAAAATGCCGTATTAGTTTGTGACTGCCCCTTCGACCTGGCTTAGAAGATAAAGTTGTTTAAATTTGCACTATAATATCAAAGTGTACTTCAATCAAGAACAATTCTTCCTCAGTATTGGTCAGTACCTACCTACACATGCTTCACTTATTTAATTTAACTTATTACGTAAATTCACGTGTTTCATTTATAGTAATACTAGCTGCGCCCCGCGGCTTCGCCCGCGTAAATTTCGATATCGTGGAAAATCATTCCATGGCATCCCTCAGGAACATTTTTTCGGGATAAAAGCTATCCTATGTTACTTCTAATACCTCCAAGAACATGTGTACAAAATTTCATGATGATCGGTTGAGCAGTTTTCGCGTGAAAGGGTAACAAACAAACTTACATTCGCATTTATAATATTAGTAGGGATTGCATACACAATGTCTAATTTTGTTGGTCCTACTTACATTACTGGTGTTATAAATAGGCTGGCCGGTACTATAGGCTTACATATAGGACAAAATAATATAAGCATTTTATTTTTAGACTGCTAATAATGCCGACAAGGAATGCATCAACGTTTATGCACTTTGCCGTTGGAAATCCAAAATTTCCAACTAAAAATACACGACATTTAGTATTGGCATGATTTGCAAAAATATGTTAAAGAATTGAAAAACAAAAAGAATGGTGGAAAAGCCAAACCGCAGTTATTTGTTTTTATCATTGTACTAATAGTCATAGTTCTGATTAAAGTATGTCACCTACAAATAAGTGTGTGTCATGATCAAGAAGTACACTAGGAGGTTATGGAAGTTATTTTCAGATAACACTACACCAAACAGGTGCACGAGATTTCCTT
The DNA here is from genome assembly GCA_001625245.1 of Calycopis cecrops. Classification (NCBI taxonomy): domain Eukaryota; kingdom Metazoa; phylum Arthropoda; class Insecta; order Lepidoptera; family Lycaenidae; genus Calycopis; species Calycopis cecrops. Next base: position 210,104 of record LUGF01045202.1, read on the forward strand.
CTAGAATTTACTATCTGAATTTAGAAGCGATAGATTTCAGCGAACGATCATACGTTTTACGTAAGTACTTACGTAAATTGTTTGCACTCTAATATGAAAGAAATGATTTTATAAGAGAAACAAGTATCTAATTTTATTATAAAAAGTGTAAAGACAGCCAGTTAACAAATTCGGGTCGTTTTATATAACTTGTTTGTTCAGCATAATTATTTTTGTAGAACAAATAAAGGACGCTGTAAATAAAGTTTTGATCGTTCAGAAAAAAGGGGTTTAATTACTGGAATAGGAAGGCTGAAGAAGTGTAAGTACATAAAAATGCTCCTGGATGAGCTGCGCCATGGTACTAGGACGCTCCTGTATACTTGGGATACCCCAGGGTTCAGTGCCTTCCCTATATTTATTTCATAATTTTAGTGAAACATTATTTTGACACCTTATCTAAAGTAATTACTATCTATAAACACACAGTTGTAATACAAAAGTATAAACATTAGACGTATTAAAAATCCAATCATTAATTTACGATTGAATGAATGACGAAATAACCATGAATAAAGGAATTGGTGATGATTAAAGATTTACCTTTAAAAGGGCATTAAATACATAATAGCTGCCCTTAAAGAAATATACGAAGGTTACAGCCATGACAAAATAAATTACAACCTACTCGTAATAAAAAGATGATTGTACAACATAATAATGCACGTTGCTCAGTTATAGTTATTGGAAGGACTATAAAATATTGCCACATCCGTAATGACACAATTAGTACCTATATGATATAGTACTTTTAGAATTAGTATTAGTAAGTTTATAAACATATTACTATTAGTAACGCACCTAATATATAGGTAAATTTATAATTAGACGATTGATCTAACTTAATATAATCATGTAATTAGCTTTAAGGTCTGTGGATTTTGTGAAAAATAAAATAAATACCTGACTTCGACCGCCTAACGCCAGAATACAAATATTCATTCATACCTCCGTGCGTTTTGGTTCCTTTTTGAGCCGATACACAAATCTCCAAGACTCACAATCTGATAAAAGACCTGTGCTTTTGCAGAAGGTTATGGCCGCCGGTAATCGTACAGCACCTGCTTGTTTGCTCACAATTCTATAATAAAGTAAGGCTCGTGTGCTTAGGAAGGTACTTATCTATACACTAGCTGGTGTTTGCGACTTCGTTCGCGTAGCATAGTAGGTAATATTATAATCAAAGTGATTTGCTGTTGTTTGCTTGCTGTGAGCCGATATTCCGATTTCCCGTAGGAATTAACGATTGTATCGCAGTAAAAAGTGTTTTCGATGTAGACCAGGCTTGGTATCTGTACATCACAAAAAGTTTTATTCAAATCTGTCTAGTAGTTTCGGAGATTAGCCCCAACAAACAGACAAACAGACAGACAAAAAAATTAAAAAGCATTGAAGTGTTCTAATAATATTTTAATTATTATTTTTTTTTACGGTAAAGGGGGCAAATGAGCAGGTGGTTAGTGACTACCACCGCCCATAGACATCCGCAAAACTAGGTGTCTTGCAGACGCGTTGCCGGCCTTAAGGAAGAGGAATGCTCTTTTCTTGAAGATCTCTAAGTCGTATCGGATCGGAAATACCGAGGAAGGCAGCTGGTTCCATAGTACTGTTGTAAAAAATGGCGTTTATACCGCTCAGTACTACATTTAGGAATATCGAGATGGTGGGCATGGAACTTTGAGTTCTGTCGCGATGTCCTATGATGGAACTCAGCTGCTGGTATTAAGCCGAACAATTCCTCGGAACACTCCCCATTGAAAATTCGGTAAAAGATGCAGAGGGAACCGATATCTCTCCGTAGGGCCAAAGGATTGAGCTGCCCGGAAATAACAGGGTCATCAACGATTCGATTCGCTCTACGTTGAATACGGTCAAATGGATCTAGCTGATATTTCGGGACCCCTGCCCAAAGGTGGGAGCAGTACTCCATATGCGGGCGGATCTGCGCCTTGTAGTGTGTGTGTTGCAGTCGGTGGGCTGGTGTGAAGTACTGCTTAGCCCTACTGAGTATACCCATCTTCTTTGAGGCAAGTTTAGCCTTTGATTCCAAATGACCGCGGAACTGAACGTTGCTCGATATGTTGACTTCTAGTATTCCGATGCTAGCAGTGGCCTTCAGGGGAGTGTTTTCAAAGCGAGGAGATACGACAAAGGGTGACTTTTTGGCGGTAAACGCGCAAACTTGTGTCTTCTGGGGGTTAAAGCGGACTAAATTTAGTCGGCCCCATTCCGAGGCTTTGGACAATAAAGCCTCGACTTCAGACAGAAGTTTGTTCCGATACTCGGTGACATATTCCCGGGAAATATTGGAGCGGCCAGTATATAAAGCATCTCCGGTGCTGTCATCTGCATAACAATGAAGGCCGCTAGTTTGCAGCATGTCATTTATATGAAGGAGAAACAGCGTAGGAGAGAGAATACAGCCTTGAGGAACACCAGCATTGACAGGTTGAAGATTGGAGCATGCACCGACGACAACGACTTTGATGCTGCGATCTATCAAAAAACTGGTGATCCAATCGCATAATTTCCCAGGAAGTCCGTATGAGGAAAGCTTTGAAAGGAGCGCTCTGTGCCATACCCGATCAAAGGCCTTCGCTATATCCAAACTAACCGCCAATGCCTCCCCCTTGGTTTCAACTGCCTCCGCCCAACGATGCGATAAGTAAATTAGAAGATCACCGGCTGATCGTCCACGGCGGAAACCATACTGACGGTAAAATAAATTGCCCCGAATTAGTTTTTCGCAAATATATTTAATGTACACACACGAATTTTGTTGTTTTATTATATGTATAGATAATATAATAAAATCGTAGGACAGTCAAACTGTACAAAGTATTCTTTTACAAAATATTTTTTAAAAGAATACTTGGGGCGTGATCTACAAACGATGTCGAAGCCAAAAACATAGTTTTTTCGAATTTATGTCTGTTTGTTTGTATGTATGACCGGGCTAAACTCAAAAAATACTGCGTGAATTACTACAGGTCGGGACAACATAAGATAGGCTACAAAATTATCACGCCGTCATCTACGAGGGAGGAGCTGTGAATCTTTCATAAGAAAGAATTGAGAAACTCCATTTTTGGAGTCCAAAATCCACGCAGGAGAAGCCGCTGGTCAACATTATCGCGAAAATCGGTAAGCCTTTTTTTTTTTGACGCAGAGGAATAATTTACGTATTATACCTACGACCACTGGTGCCCCTCGAGCTTAGCGCGATACCGACTAAACCTCTGCGAGTGGCTTCAGCCGCTATAATTGGAGGGTTTCGGATCCGCGGGTAACAGGATACCTCCAGCGACAGGCTAGCCTCGGCGAAAAGGTCAGACTTCTCCTCCTTGGAGACTGTCCGACTGCCTACATCAGCTCCTACTACACCGTCGGAACCGTGCAATAGGGTCCGGTTCACATCCTGACCCCTGGCCCTAGTACTCCAAAGGAGCACGCCACCAATGCGTCTGAATCGTTCAACAAAAATTGAAAATTAATTTAGTGTGTAAATTAATTTTCAATTTTTGGATACTGTACGCAATGTCCTTAACTGTAACAAATAATTAAATTAACCTTGCCTCGATTTTATCAAAAAGCTTTCATGCGGAACTAATTACGTTTGTAATCAACGAAATAGAGGCCAATGGGTCTAAAAGTGACACATAATTTAATGCCACTTTACGATGTGTCACTTGCGATTGCGCGTTTGCCAACTTTGTATTTTCTTTGTATTTCTATTCCGGGTTATATAGTAAATTGCTGTTTTAAAACTAAAATATTCGAAGGGCAATAAAGAATAAATAAGACATTTTCTGAATGTCATCATTCGCAGAACACGTGTAGAGAATTAACGGTATACTCAAAACTGTATGTACTGTGTTAACTCAAAAAGATCTGGACTTTTCAATCAGGAAGCGATAAAGTCCTATAAATATTAAGATTTCTTGCTGCCAAAAAAAAATATAATGTAATACAATCACATCTTATACCATTCTACACATTCCAAAAAGAAGAAACATCATTTCCATGTAACGAATCATTTATTAACTTATAAAGACTTTTTCCTGCGAGGATATTCCAAAACAAAAGCTTACGTCAAAAAAGCAACTGCACTAGAGAGGAAAATATAGTATGTGTAATAATAATAATAATAAATCTTTTTTCCAGATTAAAAGCAATATTGTGTTAGTAAAACATACAAAACCATATAAACTATGTAAGCAATTACATATATTATTATTCTTATTATTTGTTTACATTAAGAAGCTTAGGCTTCGTCCAGTGTCTCCAAATTTGACTTTTATGTCTTTTCAGTTTTCATCAACATTACAACTATACGTCACTGGGACGCCATGAAGGTAAACTGACAGTAAAATGTGTACAGCTCTAGAGAGTTACTCACCTGGTGTCTGTTTGGTTGCGCAACCACACGTACATTGTCTGGCAGCCGACGACTGGTTGCGCCGCCATGACAGCCCAGTGAAATATAGGCCTTAGAATACTGCTGGTACTCTATCTGACACGGTGCATTATATAGGCAATACTTTTACGCAGAACGGCTATGGCCATCAGTGTCAAACTAACATGATGCACTAGTGTCTCTTTCTGTAATTCTTTATAAGAAATTGTCAACATAGTCGGCCATCATTAGAAATTTTAGTGTTTAAATAAATCATTGCTGTGATTACGATGGCTTACATTTCGGCGGCGTAATTTGTTTTACGTAAATCCCTAAGCTATTCATTTGAATAAATAAGAAACATAACAATATTTGGCCGCGAAACAGTGCATTTATAAAACATATATTTTAGGAATTCTAAATCTGTGACAAGATTTGTGTTTATTTTATCTCATAATAAAGTGCATTAAAATGATAATTTTATCATAAAAGGATTTGCTTTATAAATAAAATTATAATGTCAATGAGAAATGGAGTCTGTTGATAACGATTTCCATTTTTACCTCCTTTTTATTTTTTCCTATGGCTGGAGCTTTTCAAAATGAGACCATAACCGATTTTTATGTGCTATAATCCCATACTCACTGGGACTTGAAAATTCGACTTACGCCAGAAGATTTTCATGAAACGGTTTTGATGTTCTTTTATTGGTCTTATACCTTACTAGTCGATCCCTGCCCACATCATTGGGCGTTAACAATAAAAAAATGTTCATGGAAATCGATGAGGAATAATAATTGTTACTCTATATATATTACTTCCTGGCAGTGTAACTTTTATTTAGTGACAAAATAGTTTTTTTTTTATTTATTATCAACACAAAAGATACAATATAAAATTTTATGACATAATAGCATCAAAAAACCACTAAGGTTTAAAAATGTACATTTATACAATTTAGTTAAAATTGGTTCAATACTTTGGGAGCCTATTCAATATAAACAAATAAAAAATAGGTAATGTTTCCTTTTTATAATATCAAGTATAGATGTCAATGCCTAGTATACCTATATTCATTATTATCAATTAATGTGGCATACATCTGTAATTGCCTAAAATACACGTTTTAACACAATGACGGTCGATTCTCAAAGAAATCAAATTCCATTCGAAATATTATTATCAGTTAGCTAAAACGCAAGTAGGTATATTTTTAGCAAATACAATGTATTGTACCTCTTAAATCTTAACTCCATTATAATAAATATAAAAAAATATATATTCAGAGTTGCTGGCACTATTCCAAATAGAACTGTATAAATATGAAAAGACAGTCTAACACGTGTAGATTTGATAGGTAAATTATGGTCTCACCAACGAGTGCGAATCCTCTCAGCATATAATCTGTTGGAATGTACCAACATATTTTAAATAAAAATGTTGATTTACTATTTGATTTTATTAGGTAAATTATACACAATATGCTATTGTAGATGTAGATTATCTGTGTAAACTGAATATTATGTATCTTCTTTTTTTTTTGTTATCCCTGGGAAAAATGAATTTACGCATCCCCACACCGCAGGGGGCGATGTGGGGTATGTGGGACTCGCCGGGAGAGAAGCTTCCGGAATACCCACTATAAAAACCCAGGGTACTTCCGGCGTCGCCGTATTGGAGAGGTTCTGGGAGCCCGGCGCAGCCTTTTCGACCAGTAAGTACCCCTCCGGCGATGCCCGCGCTTCGCAGAGAGAGGGGCCCTGGAAGCGGTCGTAGTGAACGACCGCTTCCTCACCACCGGGTGAGCTTAATAGCGGACGCAGACGCCCCCGCGCCTGCGTCCGCCACTCACCGCCGCGAAGGAGAGGCCCGACGCACTCTCCTGCGCCGTCTCCGATGCGGAGGTGCCATGGGATCCTCCTCTCTCGCACGCCCTGCGGCCTCCTTCTGCAGCATCACATGCTCACAGAAGGAGGCGACCGCTCCCCAGGCCTCTTCGCTCCCTATCATAGCGCTAACGACACTGGGGAGCGAGAGGTCTGAACCGATAAGCGCGACCATGTCGCGGCGCGGCTCCGACCATTCAGGGCACACCTCGAGCGGCGCGTCGCAGTGGGAACATGCCGGACTCTCCTCCCGCCCGATTCGGTGCAGGTATGAGCCGAAGCAGCCGTGGCCCGTCAGTACCTGCACAAGGCGGAAGGAGAGGAATCCCGCTGGTCTCTCGAGCCAGTCTTGCAAAACCGGCCCGAGGGCATCCAGCGTGCGGCGGCCGAAGGGGGCGGAGGCAAGGTCCTCCGTCAAATGACGAAGGATGGCTTCCCTCGCCTCGCGCCGGACGACTGCTATCTCTGGCGGAGCCGGGCGCTCTCCGCGCGCCCGGATCTCCGCCATCCACTCGTGCTCTCTGGCGAGCACCCAAGCCTCGAGCTCCCAAGGCGGAGTGCCAGCCAGAGTACATGCCGCCGCAAACCCCACCGTGCGGAAGGCTAATATTATGTACCTATATTAACTAATGCGGTAATATGTTTTACTGATACTTACATGTACTGAAGTACCCCGGATCTATAAAGCATCAGGATCCTCCTACAGGGAAGCAGGACCCATAATCATCTTTGCGACGTCAGGATCTTGCAGTGGGGTCATGTTCTCACCATGACTCCGGAGCTAAATTAAGGAGACGGCATACTCCCATCCGTGCTCTGTGAAGCGTGTCACCCATCTCCTCTTCTCTGACCCGCTCAGCGGCTTCCTTCTGAGATATGACCGTTTAACTGAAAGTAAAAGCGGCATCACCTCTGAAACTCTCGACTATTGAGCAGATAACGTTCGAGAGTAAGCGGAGTCAGTAACCAAGACAAAAGCTTTTGTCTGCTTGTTTGCCCCCTATTTAAAAAAAAAACTCTAAAAAGGACCCACAAGACACACCCCCATACACGCTTGCTTCTTTCAGAGATTGAACTCACATGTTTATTCGCTGTATGTTTCGATACATTAAAACCACAGGAGGCAATTCAGTCCAACCGATAAAAACAAGGCAAATGCTTAATATGATCATTTCTATTTTCGTCTAGATGAATGTATAATAATATAAACATTCACAATAATAATACATAATCTACTAAGAAATAGACGAAGTATGAATGAAGGCTTACGCACCAGCTTGACCATTTATTTTTTTATAAGTATTAATAATGGAATTTTACATATCAGCTCCCCATATATAGTCATCATAAAACTTGTTCTATTGACAATAATACTATCAATTTACATAAAATATCAATTTGTTCAGTGTGAAATGCAACATTACCCTAAGTAGCTGATACATGTTAATGTAAATCCCAGATCAGCCATCTTGGCTCATTTAAAGTTCAGAAGTCAAGGCACTGTCACAATTAAATTCAATTTTTAAAGTTAAATAAATTATATCTAACTTGGGTCCCTTTCCGTGGTTTCCAGACAGATAGAATTTCAAAATATTAACAATCAGTGTATGACCCTTAAAGTACAACAAGTGTATTAGGAAAATTATCTATGATTAAATGTAATGTCTAAATTATTTAATATGCGTGCCGACGCATTAAAGATTTTTTACTATAAATAAACAATACCTACATAAATTTGATTCAAACCCGCGACCTCTGGCGTAACAGGCGAGATGTACAGTCTACGTTAGCACTGCGTACATCAGTCCAGCATCCATTAAATAAACTAGTTATCAATTATTTCATATCATTATTCGAAATAAAAAAGCCAAAAGTAGGACAAAATTACGTATCTGCGCGAAATGTCATTAAAATGTGGCACCAGATTTTTATGTACAACTAGCTGCACTCTGTGGTTTCATCCGCGTAAGTTTCGATCCCGTGGACATATCGAGATGAAAAATAGATGTTGGTCGATTCTCAGACTTACCCGATATGCACTCAAAATGTCATGAGAATCGGTAGCGCTGTTCCGGAGGAGTATGGTAATATGACATAATGACACGAGAAATTAATATAATACTAGCTGCGCCCCGCGGTTTCACCCGCGTAACTTTCGATCCCGCGGGAATATCGGGATGAAAAATAGATGTTGGCCGATTCTCAGACCTACTCAATATGCTCACAAAATTTCATGAGAATCGGTCAAGCCGTTTCCTTCCAAGGAGGAGTATGGCAACGAAAACTGTGACACGAGACTTTTATATATTAGATGTATATTAATTTTAACGGACTTTGGCCCACCACTCGTTCCCACCGCTGCTACTCCTGTGGCGAAGCGGCAACCACACGTGACCCTTTGATATGATCGCAGGGAGCCCGAGGGAAAAGCTAAATCTGTCTTGGGACCCGCAACGATTTTAATCAGAAGAAAGTAGAAGGAGTAGGAAATAATTCCAATTTCCCTCCCTAATAAAAAAGGGGAAAGCCATTTTGTGTAATATATGTAGAGACATAGTTATAAATAACTCGATATCACTTCACGTCGGCAATTTTAAGTTCACTTTGAGTACAGTACTCCTAACCCATCCCCATAGATGATGACTGATTGCACTCGATATGCCGATTGAAATAAATAAACACAACCAAGAGAAGTGGTTAGTCAGCACCAAAGTACTTCATTACTTATCTTGAATGCCGCTCTACATCAAAGCCTCTGTCGGCAAGGAAACCCTTGAGGCTCTGAACACTTGACATTTCTCTAAGGGTGACAGCACACATGCTACTTTTAGCATCGGCTACCTGCGATTTTGCTGCATCATGATTTAGAGCTAGTCCAGATTAAGCGTTTAACTCGCGAGCGCTTCGCGCATAGTTCTGGACGCAACAACGGGTCCCAATCGACACGTCGACGCGAGAGCGATATGCCCATTATATATTATATAATTTAATATGGACAGGCTTTTATCGACTCTGCGTTCAGTCGCGGTATCGGAATCGCGCGATTTAGCGACTGCTCGGATGCTCGATTGTAACACTCGCATTCGCTATGCGACAAAATCGCCGCGTTCGGCGTTTTTAAGTGTGCGGTGAGGAGCGTTTGGTCGCTGCATTCAGCTTCTATAAAGCGACTAAATCGCCTATCGCAGATGCTAAAAGTAGCATGTGTGGTGGGTCTTATATTGATTAATTATCTTACCACAGACAGATATAACTGATTTAATTTGAATACATAATTATATTTTATTTTGTGTAAATATTTATTTGAATACTGTCAACGGTATTTTCCACTATAACTTATTTCACTATAAGCCTTGAATACCCTATTTAGTGGCGTAATATTGCTTATAGTGAGTAGTGGTTTTCTTGTAGTTTAGTAAAATTCAGAGTCAATTACCAAAACACTTAGACACTTGACATTACTATAATGATTATCTGGACACAGACAGACAGATAAAACTGATTTAATTTGAATTCATGATTATTTCTTGTTTTATGTAGACATTTATTTGCATACTAATAACTAACTTCCGCCCGCGGCTTCGCCCGCGTGAATTTCGGACTTCAAAAATTATTCAAAATTTTAACTTATTATGTTATTCTGATCTAAAAGCTATATTAATGTAAAGTTTCATGAAAATCCGTCCAGTAGTCTCGGTGATTAGCCCGAACAAACGGACAAACAGACAAACAAAAAATAAAAAATCATAGAAAAGTGTTCTGTTACTATTTTAAAATCGCCCCCAATTAGTTTTTCGTAATTCAATGTACAGACACTAAAATTTTACTGAATTTTATTATATGTATAGATAGTGGCACTGCTGCTCATTTAGTGGATTTTCCATTATAACTAAGGTTGAGCGTTGAATTGTATTGTGTTGTATAATATATTACTTATAGTGGCTAGAGGACTTTTCTTGTGGTTTAGTAAAATTCAGAGTTAATTATTATTATAATGCAATCGTATGGCCAATTCTCCAATACACTATAGGTAACTTATTCCTAGCATATCCTGAAGAAAAATAAGCTCAAATACTAAAACCCGATACCCGATAGTCACGATGTAAAAAGTTTTATACAATATTTTTAAGAATTTAATAAATATGCATAGTGGTTTTCAGAAGATAGCCTGAGCCACATGTCCTGATTACAACAGGAGGAAGTGAAAGTGGTTCACGAGCGTGGCCCGGGGGCGTAGCTACCGCCGTACCTGTCATATCAATTATACGGGGGCAAACATTAATAAAAACTTTCCAATTGTTTTTAATTCAGAAATGATATTTTTTCCCCGTGTAAAGCGTGTGTTCAGAAGTTGGCAACAATCACGTAAACATTTTTTTTCTCTTGTGATATATCTTTACCCTTCGTAAAGGCTCTCAAACAATTTTTACACGGGGCCCCGCCAAGGCACGCTATACCACTGCCTCGGCCATTGTTCTTTCAAAATTACTTTGCCGCAGACCTCGAGGCCGTAAAAAGGGCCATGTTTCGTGGTCCCCGTTTGGCGAGATAAGTTTAATCTAACTCATCTGTCACACCCACATCTCGAAATACGAGTACCTGTGCTTTTGAATGAAAATAAATTTCATTTGATAAAATTAAATGTGATAATAATAATATCCTCCTAGCCGATTTCGGCTACGGCGGCCGTCTCTATAGAGACGAGCCAGAAGCGTAGGACATATTATAGTGCACAAGTGTGCACGCAGACACTACTGCACTCTCTATTCCCTCACTCTCATATCCCGATGGGACGGCAATTCGACACGACCGGTGAGAAATCAGGCGCAGAACCGACGGCTTAACGTGCTCTCCGAGGCACAGGGGTGTATCACCGCCAACTTCCTAACTCCGGACTGTTATTAGAAATTGAAAAATTCCAATTACAATTTTTGGTCCGACCCGGGACTCGAACCCTGGACCTCACGTCTGTGGTTGAACACGCTTACCACTAGACCACGAGGCAGTCGAATGTGATAACACTAAGAGGTGTATCAGTTTCACCTCTTACTAAGTGTAGTAGGAAGGAGGGCAACGCATCTGTATAATCTTTATGCCGATGTCTATGGCCGTCGGTAGTCATGAAAATTATTCCGATTGTTCGTTTGGCCTCTTAAACTATAAAAAAGCCTTTATTGTATGACCAACATCAAAGATTATTATTAAGAGGTAGTGCTATGCTGCGTTTCATCGAAATTGGGCTGACGCGACTGGGTTTTGGTAAAACAGATTAAAAACGACCGAGGTACCACCTCTCGCTTACACGAGACTGGCGTAAAGTGACAGCTGTGTGCTGTCGCGTTTCGTCCGGTGTGTAAGTAGCCGGTGGCCCATGGAGGTGGGAGGAGAAAAGAGGGCAGCGCATCTGTATAGACTCTATGTGGATGTTTGTGGGCGTCGGTAGTCATGAAAATGGCTCCGGATGCTCGTTTGCCGTCCTATATCATAAAAAAAAAACAAACTCACATAGACATCCACACAGGCTGTACAGATGAGTAGCTTTCCTTCCCCCCATCACCCCATGGGCCACCGGCTACTTACACACCGCACGAAACGCAAGAGCACAGCTGTCACTTTACACCGGTCTCGTTTACGCGGGAGGTACCTGCCCGGTCGTGCCGGCCCAATTAGGCTACATGCCTGCAGTG
>LUGF01045202.1:235077-256363 GCA_001625245.1 Calycopis cecrops
CGCATCTATATAGCATTTATGCGGTTGTCTATAGGCGTCGGTAGTCATGATAATGGCTCCGACTGCTCGTTTGCGCCCCCATACCATAAAAAAGATGGTTATTTTATGGACATCAGTGGCCACTAAGGCACAAACTCATTTTTCAAAAGAAAATTTTAGGAGATCATGGGTTATTAAGTAAGTAATATTATTGGCATATTGATGTTGATGATATAGGTATACCAGTACTTCAAGTTATTCACACATCGACTGTGGTGACTCTCACATAACTCACTGCTCGTAAGTACTCACTTCCTTTTTACTAAGCAACATTGTTTGTTTTTACTGACGCTGCTTTAGCGATACTTTGTTGTAAGTGTTTTTTGTATTCAGTCAGGGGTTGTAAACTTTAGGCAACGTCATTTTATAATAAGGGGAAATCGCTAGTTGAAACCTTTTGAAAACAATAGAGTAGAATAGAATAGAAACAAGTTTATTCAATGCTCTACATACTAATACCTAAAACATAAATAAACAATAGGTACATGAGACACAAAAAAAAAGAAAAATAGCTAAAAATAAGATTAAAAACAATTTAAGTACTTATATTTTTTTTGCATATTCATGCACAGTGATGCAATGTGAGCACTGAAAAGGATGTCACTCTGCACACGTCGGAGAATTTCAGTTCACCCGCACCAATTTTCAGTGACACCCAAAGGTCAGACGGAAAGCAATGACATTCAAACAAAGTCAGTTACATAACAAAATAATTTTCGGTTTCTACTGTGCACCACCTCCATGGAATTTTAATTTATCCTCTAAGTTAAGGTTGCCTGGAAGAAATTGCTGTAAAGTAATAAGGCCGCCTTTGTGTGCATCCATACTGTAACATGTACTGTATTGCTTTTACTGACTTTATTGTGCGCAATAAAGAATATTATTATTTCATTTTAATTTCATTTCATTTCAAATAAATAAAATGAAAATACATTAGGTGTTGTGTGATTAGTAGGTATAAGTATGATGAAAATGGCAATGGCTGTAAACATCCTACAAACAGCATGACACTACCTCTATATAATATATATATCATTCGATTTGTTAATCACTCACTGGACGTCCATTATTTTATGTGTTGTTAATTTTAATTTATTAAGATTTAAGACTTTCACTTTACAACATTTTGAGAATTTTTAACTATATTTTTTCAGTAGTCATGTAGTTTTTAGTTATAAAACTGCAAGCGGTTTCGGCGAATTCACCAAAACCAAGACGATTCTAACAAGTAAAGCAATATACTTTCTTAGTTGAGAGCACACGCTAAACTCCCAACTTTAATTCAAGTCTGGGATCTTGTTTGTAAAGACCCAACAATACAATTCTCAAATTATAACTTCACAAGTTTACAACATGAAGCGTCACTCAATAGAAACGCGATTCCGAAGCGCTGAACCACTCCATCTCCTCGCTTGTATCTGATGGTTTAACAGATAATATTACATTTTGAACTTAGGCCTTGTCCAGAAGGGGCGAATTCGCCGCGAATCGTTTCGCGCGAATTCATACGCGCGTAGTTGAGATACTAGACATCAATACATCGCGTCCACAAGCAGCGCGCGAATTCAAAATACGCGCGTAAATCGCGTGCACTACGCCAGACTCTCGACTCGCTCTTCATTCGCGCGTATTGCGCGCGAGTCGAGATACTTGGGACGCCTTGTTGCGTCCAGTTGACGCGCGAACTTTAGAGTTCAACTCCATGTTTCGTATTGAATTCCTCCATAATGCTCGCGCGTTGGTACGCACCTTGTGGACGCAACGGTCGCGCGTAATACGCGCGAGAGAATCGCGGCGAATTCGCCCTTTCTGGACAAGCTCTTAGGTTTATGCTGCTTTAGTTTTAAACATAGGTTATACATGTATCAAGCAAAGTCGCTTTCAGCCGTCTGTGTGTCTGTATGCTTAGATCTTTAAAATTACGCAACAGATTTTGATGGGGTTTTTTTAAATAGATAGATAGATTTAAGAGGAACCTTTGTATGTATAATAACATTAATAACTCATATTTGAACTTCGAAATCAACGCGGGCAAAGCTGCGGGATGAAGCTAGTTATAATATAATACCTATACTTTCATAGCATAGGATGGCAAACGAAAAATCCAATCGTTATCGTGACTACTCACGTCCATTAAACTCTGCATGATCTGAGTGTTATGCTCCTTCGAAGATACGAGTAGCGATACAAAGAATTTATCTGAAATAAAATTCGTACTACTTTTTGTCCGCGGGTTCGCTGGCTAAAACGAAGAAGCCTATGTCTGTGAAAATATGTGTACGTATGCTATCCGATAGTAGTAGCTGCCATCTACCTACTATGATGTGGAAGCTGCCTTTCTCTTTAATGCCGAATTGATACAACCTAAATATCTTCAAGAAAAGAGCTTATTCTTCTCGCAATGACCGGCAACGCATCTGTTAGACTTCTGGTGTTGCGGATGTCTGTGGGCGTTAGTTATCATTTAACATCAGGCCCAATTGCTAGTTTGTCTCTTATTCCTTAAAAAAAAATTAAAATATTATAGTTATTTTTATTATAATTCTTCCTTTTCCAGACGCTGAAAATATCAAACAAGACATGTCCCACTCCGATCGCGACGTACAGAATTTATTCTCCTGTAAGCTATTTCCAGGAGCGCTTCAGTATTCAGGGAACGGTATATTTTCAATGCAAGCAATTTGCAAATGTCCGAAATAGATTCAGTTCCAATTACCAGAATAGAATTGGGAGTGATAAAAGTGTTTGATATTTTGTATCATAATGTGCACGTATTCTTATTGAATATGACTCAGGCGTTCAGGAATCAAAATAGCACGTGGTAGTGCCACGCTGCATGCTTGCATGTAGTCGCCGGGGAGGTACCTCTCGCTGACATGAAACCGGAGTGAAGTGATAGCTGTGCTGTCGCGTGTCCGCGGCCCATGAAGGGAGGAGGAGGAAGGGGGGCAACGCACCTCTATGCGCTGGTAGACATGAAAATGGCTCTGATGGCTCTTTGACCCCGTTAACTATAAGAAAAGATTAATGTAATCGCGACTACACGATACGGGCGTAAAGTGATAGCTGGGCTGTCGCGTTTCGTGCAGTGTATAAGAAGGCGGAGATAAAAAATTAATGAATGACATACTATAAAAAATGAAAGGAAAAAGACGAATGAATGAATGAAATATTCTTTATTGTGTACAATACAAAAATTTTTAACAACACACAAGAACAATTGAATACAAAAATGTCCACAACAGTGCCTTATTACCTACTATGCAGTAATTTCCCCCAGGCAACCAGTACATATAGGAAATTAAACTTAATCTAAATAGACATTATCTAATAGATTGAAAATAATGTACAACTTGTACTAAAGTATTAAAATCAACCAGGCATTCGTATAAATTCTTATGACTTAGCTATGCCAATAGTTGTATAATTAATAGCTTTATAAAAACCTGCAAATTATGGTCACTTAATGTGAGTCTGTCATACCACAATGGCGCCTATTCAACTGTTGATTGCCTTTTTTCATTATTTCCTTGAAACTCTTATGACCTAGCTACAATATCTGTGGACATACATACTATGTTAGCCTAGCCGCGTAGTAAGTACCGTAAGGGACTTGTGTTATGGGTACAAGACAACGGAAATATATTTAAGATTTTCTTTATAGAAATACATAGATCATTTTCGACCTAGGCGGTATTCGAACCCGCGACCCTGTTGCAACACGCTCCTCCGCTTATCCGAGCTCTGTACTTCTGCGCTAACTGGTAGTCTAACTATGTTAAAAGGTGTTTAATTAATAGCTTTATAAAAACCTAGAAATAATTGTCATTTAATGTGAGTTTGTCTTACATACCACAAGGGCGCCTATTCAACTGTTGATTGCCTTTTTTCATTATTTCCTTGAAACTCTTATGACCTAGCTATAATATCTGAGGACATGCATACATACTATGTTAGCTTAGCCGCGTGGTAAGTACCGTAAGGGACTTGTATTATGGGTAACGGAAATATATTTAAGATTTTCTTTATAGAAATACATAGGTCATTTTCGACCAAGGCGGTATTCGAACCCGCGACCCTGTTGCAACACGCTCCTCCGCTTATCGGAGCTCTGTAACGCTAACTGGTAGTCTAACTATGATAAAAGGTGTTAAATTAATAGCTTTATAAAAACCTAGAAATAATGGTCATATAATCGTCTTGTCTGTCATACCGTGGCGCCTATTCAACTGTTGATTGCCTTTTTAAATTATTTCCTTGAAGTTGTAAAGCCAAGAGACTTGTGATCTCATTCTTAAATGGTGTTAATAAATCACGCGTTAAAAGGTTATTTGTCTGAATTGTACGACTATTAGGGTATAATAGACCCCTGTGTATTAATGCACACGCGTTTTTGTATAGTATAAGGTGGCAAAAGAGCAGTTGGAGCCATTTTCATGACTAGCTACGCCTTTAGACATCCGTATACACATTATACAGATGCGTTGCCCTCCTTCCTCCTCCCACTTACACACCGCACGAAACGCGACAGCACAGCTGTCACTTTACGCTAGTATTGTATAAGCGAGAGGTTTCTACCACCCCGACGGCGACCCCAACCCGATACTGTAAAAAATGGGGTCAAAACTTACACGAGTAAAACCGCGCAGCGCAGCTAATAATATACCTATTCTTAATTATGCATATTATTTTCCTAAAAAAAAAAACCGCTAATTAAGGATAAAAAACGCATGTTTACTTTTGAATACGTTTACAACTGTATCCGATGTTCTTTGACACCCGACACTGGTTCACATGTGGCTGGAGTGTTTCCGAAAACTCCATCTCGATGTTTAGTAATGACCTCAATATTCGGTTACACTGACAAAAAACTGAAGGGGCCACTGATCTTTAGCATTGTGTGACATTGATGTACGCATGATATAAATCAAATGGTGAATTTCTATCTATTACTGTTCTATGTGTATCTTTATTAAGGAAACTTTATTTCTTTGATGAAATATCAATACGCCGGTATACTTGAATTATATTCTACGTTCTAACTTCATTAAAATCCATTATGTAAGTATGCTCTTTTGAAAAAGTTCAAGTTGTATCGGTTCGAAAACACCGAAGGTGGCTGGTTAGGTGGGATGGGTTGAAGGATTTTTTTTTTATGGTTTTGAGGAGGCAAACGAGCAGTCAGAGTCATTTTCATGACTACCGACGCCCATAGAAATCCTCATAGAGGCTATACAGATGTGATATCTTCCTTTCTCCTCCCACCTCCACAGACCACCGGCTACTTACACACCGCACGTAACGCGACAGCACAGCAGCTCCTCGGTCATACCGGCCGAAATCGGCTGGATGCAAGCATTCAGTGTGGCACTACCTCTTACAAATGGAAATGCATCTGGATATGCGGATATTAATGGACGTCGATAGTGATCAAAGCTCTGATGGTTTGTTTATGCCCCAATTCTATATAAAAATCAGACTACAAATATTAAATTTGCTACCTATTGGTTTTTTATCTGACATGTTTCGTTTACCTTTCGAAAGTAGTACAATTTCACTTAATCGATCCGCGCTATCGTTTGATAGTGATAATATTAGTGCAAATATTTGGGGTACAGCGCGTGATAAGATGGGTGTAAGTGTGCTATCATATTCTGATAAGCTTCTTGTATTTTTTTATAGTGTAAAGGGGCAAATGAGAACCCATTTTCATGACGACCGATGCCCATAGTCATCCGTATTGAGGTTGAATAGAAGCGTTCCTTGCTCCACTATACACCGCACGAAACGCGACAGCACAGCTGTCTCACTTCACGCTGGTTTCGTGAAAGCGAGAGTGTACATGCAGCGTAGCTCTACCACTTACTACAAATGCTTTTGTCTTTTTATATTACATTTGCATTTATTTAGCAAGAGAACCAGGGTAACCGACTTAGCTCTAAGAGTCAGCCAACTGAAGTGGCAATGGGCAGGCCACATTGCTAGGAGAACTGATAACCGCTGGAAAAGAGGCTTCTTGAGTGGCGGCCTCGCACAGGTGGTCGATATTTGTATAGTAGAAGAGCATACAGTAGGAGCGTTTAATACCGACTCATGGACTATTAATGATCGCCCATGATTGTAGAGTTTAATACCGACTCCTGGGCTATTAATGATCGCCCATGATTGTAGCGTTTAATACCGAATCCTGGACTATTAATGATCGTCCATGATTGTAGCGTTTAATACCGACTCCTGGACTATTAATGATCGCCCATGATTGTAGCGTTTAATACCGACTCCTGAACTGTTAATGATCGCCCATGATTGTAGCGTTTAATACCGACCCTTGGACTATTAATGATCGCCCATGATAGTTATGCAAGTGCGTTGCTCTTCCCCTACAATGGGCCAGCGACCACTAGCAAACGAAACGCGAAAATCTCCTAACTATATTCTTATAACACGTAATATTATAATACGCTAGTGAACTAAAAATAGATTTATAACATCTCTACAACATGCTCTTTCATCAGTGTGAAATACCCGCCTTTTGGAAACACAAAATTGGTAACAATGTTACGAACAATAAATTTCAATTCACGGTCCGAATATCGCATTGATCGAGCTGTATCAATCCAATTCTCTGTTATTTCGCACATTCAGTACTAACTTCTAGTTCTCTTTCGGTTTTGCGAGCGATTTTTTAACGATGTTTCGAAGATTTTTTGAATACGGCTGAATGGAAGCAATCGAGCCGATTCAATCTGCGTTATATCGGCTTAGATTTTTGAATGTTATGATTTTGTTCGTGCTCGTTTTGCCTGCCTTTGTCCGATGTATGGGATAAAAGGGTTTAATATAGACGAAATACAAGGTTTATTCAGAACATTAAGTGAATGGAAAATATGAAAGGCTTTGATTGCTAGTCTATACAACTAGATATAATGCAGAGATCTTGAAATAGAGGATTTTTTATGTATATTTACAAATAAACAATCGGCGCCATTTTCATGACTACAGATGCTCATGGTCCACATAGAGACCGCATTCGTAGATTCGTTACCATCCTTCCTCCTCCTCCCTCCATGGGCCACCGGCTACACACACACAGCTGTCACTTTACGTGTTAACAAGAGGTTCCTCCCCGGACATGCCCAATTCAGCTGCATGCATGCAGCGTGGCACTACCTCTTACTATAGGCTTGGCTTGGCCACAACGCAGTAACTATGCGAACGAGATATTTATAACTTACTAGCTGCGCCCCGCGGTTTCACCCGCGTAAATTTCGATCCCGTGGAAAATAGAAAACATCCCATTGCGTCCCACATGAACATTTTTTCGGGATAAAAACTATGTGATAATCCTAGTTACCCTTTAGATGTGTGGCAAATTTCATGAAAATCGGTTCAGCAATTTTTGCCTGAAGGTACAAACAAACAAACACAAACTTTCGCATTTATAATATTAGTAGGATAAAAATACGAGCAGTCAAACCTTGATCCATTGGCAAATTAAATATTGAAAATATACTTTTCTATAAAACATAATGGAGCATATATTTCTCAGTTTGACATTTATAATGTCGTAAATGGTTTATCTCTTCCGACCTTCCGTCCTCCGTTCCGGTTGCATCAGAACATAAACTAACATTCGATCTGACTAAACGTCAATATTTAATAAACATCCATCGCTTTTGTATATTTTTGTAAGTACATCTGTTTTCAAATCTCCAAGAAGCATAAAATGTTTTCAGTTTATTTTTAATGTCTTTGCGAATTCCATATTTTTATGCGAACCACGTTAGGTTAGTATAGGGTTATGTTATTTCTGTATTGTGGCTAGGGCCGACATTTTTGAAGAGTAATTCGCTCATTTTTCGAAAATTACAACCACAATTTTGTGTCCTGTGTGTCTTTATGTACATTTTGTGAATTTTGTGTATCGTATATGTTTGTGTATGTGACTTTTATATTTGTTTTGTTATTTTAATGTGTAAGTGCTTCGTGATCTCACCAAATGGCTCCAATGGAAGATCAGTGCTGATTTAAAATCACATACGCTGAATTGGGACCAATTTGTGACACCTTTAGTAAATAAAAATAACTTGTAAACTAGTTGTTAATGTGGGTTATGTTTTGTGTATCACAAATAAATGAATCTTTCTTTCTTTCTTTCTTTCTTTCTTTCAATGGCGCATTTTGTGCGGTCTGTAAGTTTCTTGGACCCACAGCAATGAAGTAATTTTCGTTCTCGCAGAAGAATTCTTTTACCTACTTAGGTTCTATAATTGGAGAGCCCCAGATCTGCAAGCAACAGGATCCGTCCAGCGACAGGCTGACCTCGACGAAGAAGCCAGACTTCTCCTCTTTGGGGACTGTCCGGCTGCATCTCAACAGTCCGTACTACTATGTGGGACCATGCAATGGGGTCAGGTTCCCATCCCGAACCCTGGCCCAAAAAATGGGATTCGCTATCAATGTCCAAATTAGACCCGCCTCTCGTTACAATCCACGCCGTCTTCTGCTGATTCAGAGACACGGGTGGAGGACCCCGACTCGAGCTGCTGGTAGTCTGACCTCTCCTCCAAACCTATCCGGTATGGGCAGCCCTGTCCGGCAAAGCCTTGGGGATCACATAGACACGCAAGCCCCCCCCCCCTACCATGACAAGGTGGCAGCATCTTCGGGGGGGACTTACAACGTACCAGAATTTACAATATTCTTAACATCTTATAAAGCAAAGTTCAGTATTTAATAAAGCTCATTCCTTACTTTACGCTAAATGTTTACTGATATTTAAATCAAAACCGCTTAAAATCAATCAAAATCAATAATTATAACCTCCTAAAAATGTCATGAGAGTTTTTCCATTGGAGTCATGGTCACCATGTGACGGCCAATTTTGCTCATTATTATGTCAGATGTCATGTGTCTAACTGCGACATATATAGATTAGAATTTATTGTGTAACACGCCTAACATTTTAAATTAACTCAAATACTGGTCTAATTATTTAATTTAGGGTGTCTTTGATCTCGATCAAGATATATTTGACACATTTTTAAACACGCCAATTTATCAATTTGCAATAGTTGCCTGGTTCCAAATATCTGTTGTGTCATAGTTATTCCTGTGCCAATCATAATAGCTTAAACTGTACTAGCTAGCTTAAACTACGAAACAACTGGCAGATGGGCCAGTAAAGTTCTAGAATGGAAGTAGTGTTTTGTGCAGTTTTTTTATGGTATAGTGGGGCAAAGGAGACGTCGAAGCCATTTTCATGACTATCGCCGCTCATAGAGATACGCATAGCGGGTCTGCAGATGCACTGTTCTCCTTTATCCTCCCACCTCCATGGGCCACCGGCTTCTTATACCGAACGAACCGCGACAGCATAGCGGCCACTTTACACCGGTCTCGTGTAAGCGAGAGGTACCTCCCCGGTCGTGCCGGCCCAATTCGGCTGCATGCAAGCATGCAGTGTAGCACTACCTAGTAGCCGTTGTCCTAATTTACAGGAAGACAACGCATCTGCGAAAAGATAATGCGTATGTCCATGGGCGTCGCCAGTCATGAAACGGCTTCTACTGCTTCCATGCCTTGAAAATTAAGGCATGCAAGCAGTAGAAGCCGTTTCATGACATGGTTTATTACTTCAATGTCCAACGCCGGCCTCTCCCTTCGAATGTAGATGGTATCGTGATGTTTAATGTTTTACCTTTACCTCATAAGCTCTTTACGCACATGAGTAGGAAAGTCCGTATCTTCAATGGTTTAAGTGAATGGCAGTACGGTAATGCTTTGAAGTTACGCGGTCCGAGCTTTAACCGCATAAGTCGAATTGGGGTAAATGTATTTAAAAAATAATATTAACTTTTCATTTGGGATCGAATGTATTTATAGTAAACTTTGATTATAGAACACATTAATAGTTATTTAGACGAAGAAAGCTAAAAAGTCCAACTAATAAGTAGTATGAAAAGTTAAAAAAATATTTAAAATACGCGTAATTGCGGGTTCGCGTACCTAACTCGGGGTAGTGTAAGTCGAGGTAGGAATTAAGATTAAAGCTACTTTAAAAGCTAAACAAATCGTAATCTAATCATACAATCCTCTGACATACCGTCAAGTGCAATAAGATAATATAAATTAAAATGTATGCTCATTTTCATGTACAGTGTGTTACAGAACATTCTGGCGATAAAAAATATCAAACTTCATTCCCCGCGGGCGGACCCCGTGCTGAACGTTTTGGCTCAGACTTATGACCTTAAATTTGTTTTTTATTTATCATATATTTTTTTTAATCAACTCTTGTATTGTACAGTTGCTTTTATAAATGTAGTTGGAATGTATCTTCTTGATAGAAATTCAAATTATATGTTGATTAAATAATATACTTTTTTTTTTGATAATTTAAATTATATTTAACATGACCGGTTTCCTGATGATTCATGTTATATCTGATGAGACCGATTGTATTAAATGTAATTACATTCCATTTCGTAATGTAATAAATTAATAAAAAGTGGAAATATTATAAAAAAGTATGCTTTTATATAAACGACGGGACGAAAATAATCTAGATAAAACAAAAGTAAGTCGCCGTATTGCTCTTATTTTTAGACAAGGCGCCTTTGTTATAGTTGGGTTACGTTTGTGTGATTGTGCATTGTAAATACTTCTAAATACCAACATTAACTAAATTGCCTATTTTATATCCTTTTGAAAATATATTACATAACTAGTAAAAGTAGATGAGGCGACACATGTTACATGAAAATTGACTACTGAACTTATTAAAGCTCATCCAATTTCACTATTAAATCTCTTTTATTGTAGCGAGCTTGTATGTTTTAATGTAAATTGTATATAATTACATAAATATATCTAAAGAGTCTATAATATAATAGTCACTTTAGGTTTATTTAAAATAACCATTGTAAGGGTGACACTTCAGAAAATGATCACAGGACTACGACACCGTAAAGTTAATAAAGACACCCAGTAGTAAAACTAAAAGTCGATAAAGACAGCGAACATGGTTCATACCATTCATTAGCCAACCTATATATACCTATATATAACCTATGGATGTTATTTGCTTATTTAATTAAATACAAGTAAGAGATGCCACACTGGTAGTGGTAGTTGTGCTGTCGCGTTTCGTGCGGTGTGTAAGTAGCCGGTGGGCCATGGAGGTGGGAGGAGAAAGGAGGGCAGGTGCATCTGTATGGCCTCTATGCGGACGTCTATGGCCGTCGGTAGTCGTGAAAATGGCTCCGACTGCTCGTTTGCCCCCCTATACCATATTTTTTTTAGGTATTGATATACTTTAATAATTAAGTGACATTTAGTATCATTGGGACTGAATCGGGCTGGCATGACCAAGGAAGTACTTTTCGTTCATATAGTTAGGGAAACGGTCGTCGTGGTCGATGAGAGAAGGCCAGTGAATCAGTATAACCATTAACCTTTCGGCATATAGTCAGCGTTGCTAGTCACCAGATGGATCAAATTCGTCGATTATCTTTAGGCTATAAAAAATAACTTCATTGATACTAGCTACAATATCGTATCGCTGAATGCTTTGCAGTCGTTGTATAGTCGCAAATTGTATATTAGGTACTTGTAATTAATTTATGTGTTGATTCAGTAATGCACTTATTCTGTGGTGAAAAAGGCTGACATTTAATTAACTATGATAAATTAGTCTTTGACACAATTTCACAAATTATCTTCAGAAAGGATAACGTCCATTAAACCCTACAAAACGAGGCTAATGACCGTTCAGTAATTAGGTCTCTGAAAGGTTGCGAAAGAAATACATAGAGGTAGCAATAAATCTCCCAGCCCCATATAAATAAAACCTGAAAGTCATCTAAGATACTGGCCACACACCAACAAATTCTCGAACAAACTTGCTCGTATTTACCGAACAAAGACTTTGGGATTAAACTTGGTCAGGACTCGTGCTTTATTGTGTAATTAGAGAATTAACGGCTAAAGTGATCCAAGTTGGGTTACAACTAACGAGAGGATCATATTAAGTTAACTTTTACTCGGCTCTTAAATTTATGTGCAGAATGAGGGCAATAAAACTAAACACTTACAGTCTGCAACCCTTTTGTCCTGTAAAACGAATTTGCGACGGGTTAAAATGTGTTTAGTTGTTTCACAAAATTAAAATGAAATTGACATTCGTGAATAGTTTTGTATTCACGAGGAATGCATTTACTTGCTTGTTCACCACGATTGGGAATAGTAGGACGTATGGCACTAGTCATTATCATTTTCAGCCGGAAGATGGCCATTGCTGGACATACGGGTTTCTCATAGAGCGCAGCGTCATAGGTCAATGTCACAAGCCACTTGCATTCCGCGGCTAAATCGTCAGTCAGCTTTAGCACTTTGCCAACATTTCATCTTCCGGTGTGAGGCCGCCATTCGAGAACCTTCATCAGCAGTTATCTGTTCTGCGAGCAATGCGACCTGCCCATTGCCGCTTCAGTTTGCGGACTATGCCGTTATGTCGGTTACCCTGGTTCTCTTGCGGATCTTCGAATGGCGGACCATGTCTCGCAGAGAAAAATCAAGGATACCTCTTTCCATGGCAGGCTGAATGACTGAGAGCTTATTTATGATGCCCAAATTGAGCGGCCAAGTCTCGGTATCATATCGCTCCTTAAATACAAAAGCACCACATGTCAAAATAAGCAAATTATACAGGAACGGCATTTGAAAAAAAATTTTGGACTGTTTTATGATTTTTGTATAAACTTAGTGTATTAAATAGTTTTTTTTAGTATCAAAAGATGCGTAATTAAATGGGCTATTTTTTAATAAAACAATCTTAACAATATCTCATATGGACGCTGGAAAAAATGCAAATAAGTTAGTTTTGCATATAACATATTTTAGACTTTGACTTCTATAACATTAAACTTTTCAAAATTAAACCACCATATTTAAGAAAATTGAAGCTTCATTTTCAGTTTTCACCCTCACAAAACGTCAATATCAAAAAACAAATGGCACATACTAACTTATTACATTGTAAACTTGCAAAGGAAAAACAAATAGTTAAATCTTTTTATGAGATCATCAAATAAGATTAAAAATAAAACTAACCTTTGTAAACTATAAAAAACGAAGATGCCTAAAATTCGTGCCTAAAATTGACAAAACAAACATAAAAATAATTTTAAAAATAAATACAGTGCGTAGGTAGCTGGCTCCCTAAAAGTTAACAGATTTCAATTACAACAATATTAGTACTTATAATTATTACTACGTTGAGGTTCCGTTCACTGAAACGTTTTGAGCTAGCGATGAAATAAAAAGCAACTAAAAACTGAGGACACAATTATTAATTAAAATGTCAGTCGAAACACTCATAAATATTTTATCAATTAAACGAAATTAGCTTTCTATAATGACTCGAACCTAATAATAGTATCTCTTAAATAAAACCTTGGTTCGCCACTGACTTACTCTTTTGCTACTATTTAAATGAAATATTAAGGCTAAATTAATACACTTGGTGCATAACATTACGTTAAACAAACAGAGATTAGGTATTTATCTTAAAATATCAGTATTAGTCGTATGGAGCAAGGCACTTAAAGAGTTAGACACCTTAAATTAAATTAAATTAGTTATTTCCATGATCTACACTAACCACAATCATATAAATCATAAACAACAAAAAAACAAATGTTTACTTGAAACAAAATTAAACGTAATTCTCCCAAAGAGCTAAAAAAATTAAACTAAAACTTAAAAAATCAATAAGTTCTCTACTGTAAGTGCATAACTTACAGTTACTAATTTAGAGATGTGCATAAAAAGATTCATAAAATCTGGGCACAACGTTTTTTTTTTAATTAGTTTTAGAATGACTTGCTTCTTTGTTTCAGGAACTGTAAGCTTTACAGTGTAAAGTGGGTTTAGAATCAAAATATCATCAAGCAATGCTTTCTACTTAGTGGAGTGTTTTCTCAACGTAGATACCGACCTGAACTCATCCTCTTCGTAGGATGTTTTAAAGAAAAAGATGTTATTGCTTATTTTACCCGTCTTTAGAATAATAATCAGACTATTTAAATTTATTACTATCGTCATCTAAATTGCAGCTTCCTGTACATAGAGGTAAACAAAATTAATATAAGGCTTTTCAGTTTTCTTTGCTGCTTTAATGAGAGTGATAAACTGGTCTAACGCAAATTGTAGATGATTTCATTGCTCTCGTAATGTTACGTTGGGTGACAGAATGAACAGATTCTCCTTCGTTTTGGATATGCTCTTTTATTAGGAACTTATTTATGACTCTTGATGTTCGGCAATTCTTCAGTCGCATTGGGCAGCATGAATTTATTTTTTGTTATCCAAAACTAATTGGTTTCGCTATTGAAAATTACATCACAATTCAGTTTCGTGGCCTTATCATTCAATTTTTGACATAATTAGAACTCAAGAACCAATTTCATTAATATTTTGGGCGCCTTCTCCCAGGTGCCAAAAAATAAAAATTACTTTAATTAATAAGTACCTACACGTATCAATCAATTTATACTTCTCGTAAAGAGGCGTTACAATGCATTTACTTATCCCCGGTAAGTAAAACTTAATTCGTTTTAGAGCTCTTCTAAATTTATTCGTTTACTTAACGTTAACTTTCAAACAAAACAACATTAACACAAAAAATTGGATTTTTAATGTAAGATAAAATCTATTTAGAGATCATTTTCAAATACAAAGATACCATATTTCGAAATATGTGATTTAGCATGAAGAAATAAGAAAATAATTATTTGCAAAACTAACATAATTCAAAGTATGGTAGTCTTGCATATAAAATCAAGAAAAAACATCAAATTTATAAATACAATACTAATCTATTTCGAAATATTGTACTTTTGCACATAAAAATCATAAGAAAATTACGTGTATATTATCTGCAATAAGAATATGTTTTTGAATGTGGTGGTTTTGATTGTATAATTTCACCTGCCTTTAAGCAGTTTTTTGGTATGTGGTAGTTTTTCACAAAAAATGCTCGTGCTCTTGCTAAATGACTGTTGACAACTCACAATGTGATACTTTTGCATGGAAATCAGTCACAGAAACGGTACATAACAAAACTAACGTGTGTACGTTTACGCGTGTTTCTAGTCGTAAAACGACGGGTGTTTTCGTGAAATATCAAAGTTTCACCCTTTAAGATGCATTTTATGCAAAAAAAACATTTTTGAAATGTGTGGCTTTTGTATTTAAGGAGCGATATGTCATCACTGGCGACATACATTGGTTGAAGACTTTTCGACTTACGACACATTTCAGACGAAAAGATCCTCTTTAGTTTTCCGCACTCTGCCCATCCGAGCTGGATGCGACTATCGAACTCTTTCTTGAAGTAGGATTACATACCTAACTAGACATAATATTATGTCACTAGCTTTAATACAT
The DNA here is from genome assembly GCA_001625245.1 of Calycopis cecrops. Taxonomy (NCBI): domain Eukaryota; kingdom Metazoa; phylum Arthropoda; class Insecta; order Lepidoptera; family Lycaenidae; genus Calycopis; species Calycopis cecrops. Next base: position 250,567 of record LUGF01045202.1, read on the forward strand.
TTTACAAAACATAATATACATAATAAACATATATATAATATACAAAAAAAAAATGATCTCAAATGGGAGAACGAATGTGGTCTGTGATATCATCGTGAAGCGACGCAGCCTGTGATGAGTTTTGGAGATCCATTGTAATCCAATCCACCCAGGAACCATTACACTTTATCAAAACTTATTTTACTCAGCAAGTCAAACTATCGACCATCAATTCAAAAAAATTTAGGCTATCATGAAGCATAGAAATCTACTTACATATTTAAATATACTTTTCGCCAATAAAACGCTACACTATTTCGATCCGGTATTCAAAATAACTACATTCTCATATACGTCAGTGGAATTTCTACTATCAAATATTACTTCTGCCTTTATATTCAATTTCGCGCTAACATACAAAGATTCGTCAAATTTGATTGCATTCCTCAGAGAGATGTAATATAGCGCTTGTTACGATGCACGGTATTTCATAAATTGACTACGCTTATTCAATTCTTAGCATGCCCGTATGGACATTGTTTGCTGGGTCAGCGCCTGCTATTTATTGATATTTCGTTAAGGGTAATATGCGTTAAGTCGAATCCAGATCGACCGGGGAGGTACCTTTATAAAATACCTCGTTAAAAGTGAGCTTTTTCGTGCGGTGTATGAGTAGTCAGTGGACCATTGAGGATATTGAATATTGGAGGGCAACATATCCGCATAGCCTTTAACCGCTCGTATATGTGATGAGTGATTATGATATACAGGGTTGATAAGAGCGAGAGGCATTAAATACATAATTATACTGTAAGTGCCTACAGTTCATCCGAAACTATTTAAAAACAGTTTACGACAAGTATACGAAAATACTTTTTTCAAACAAGTTAAATAGCGAAAAATTGTTAACACTCTTTATACCGGGCGGCTACAGCGAGCACGGGGTGAATGAGCCCGGCCGGCCATAGTCGGCGATCAGCTGCGATACAGCGTGTACGAAGTGAGAAAAAACTTAAAAAAATCCTGTAGCTAAACTATTGATGCGATTTATCTGATTTTTGTTGTGTTGCCTGGAAATGATACACTAAATATACGGTTTAATTGAATGCCTCTCGCTTGTATCAACCTTGTATAATATGACCATGGTAGTCGCTAAATGGCTCGGATTGCTCGCTTTCGCCCCGATGTTACTAAACGTCGTAGTTATCATTTATTATCATAATCATTTAGCCCCGTGCATCAGATGTACAGTAATGATTTCCGAGAGTATGTATGTGTACCTGTACACGTCTTCTACAGTCTCAACGGGCAAGGTAGTTTTGAAGTTTTCATGTATGCTACATTAATCGTGCTACGTGAGTGAGTTTGGGTAGCTATAATAAAATATATCTTTGCATTTGCGCAAGACATCTGGTATGGTTTTTTTAAAGTTAAGTTAGGATACTTTTGTTTAATGTAAGTATTTGAAAGGATTTTATTGTAGTCCATTTAACACAGAGACGTCAATCGCTACGTTTCGTGACAACTTCTTTAGCAGTGTCCGGCCGGCAGCAAAATTTGAAATGAATACGTGAAGCAAAAACTTCGGGAACACTTTTAAAAAAAATGCACGGACGGAGGAGTATAAAATTTGGCACACTTATAGTTTATGTGTAAGAGAAGTGCAGAACGCTAATACTTTTGAATAATAATGTTTATAAAGAACTTTAACTTAATAAATAAAACTTTACACACACTATCATGCATTTGACACATTAATATGTAAACACACGTAATTATTGATGAAGTTTCTATGCCTCATTTGCAAGTGTTGAAAGTTCTACATAAATAATAATTGTTACCTTGTTACTTGTTACCTTAGTTACGTGTCATATGATATTTAGTTTTTAATTACAAAAAAGATTCATTTAGATCGAATTTCGATCTTCGCGGGTTCACTAATAATTATAAGTATTCGAGAACTTTTAAGACATAAGACATTTGTCATCTCAGTCCACCCGTGACGATGGTTGATGTGAAAGTTCTGAAAAGGTTAAAGTCATTTTATTGTAATTCAGACATTTCCACCCAAACCTAAAGACGCAGCAAAAATAAACCAAATCAGAACATAAGATAATAAAACTCGCACACAATTTACGAGATGGGACATAAAAATTAAATTATGAAAATGGCAAAATAATGCAAGAACTCGCTTGAAATAGACATAATTAACTTTCAGTCGTAAATTAGTCAAGAAAAATGGCGTCGCCGAGAATTTACAAGGCTTGTTTGTCCCCGTGCGAGTGCAATTACGTTTTTTGCGAGGACGCCAGTGTTTTAAATACATGCTATTTTGTTTATAATTTACAATTGCGGGGAAGATTTATGTGTGCTTCGCCGTAGGTTTTCGGTTTTCTTGTTTTGGAATTTTATTCTTTAAGGCGTGTTGCTTGGTGTGCTACGCATGTTTTTGGGCACGGAAAAAATCAAAATGGCGATGACGAAAGAGCTTCAACTTGTAGTAAAACTTCTATACGCGCTTGACTTGGGGAGTAAGTTGGCGAGAGCGTTACAAAAATCACACAACGGCAGTTGTCATTCGAATTCAAAATTCAAACTCGATCTAAGTGAAACTTTTTTGTAATTAAAAAATAAATATCATATGACATGTAATGTCATTGTAACTACGGTAATACATTTGTGTAATAAACAATAAGTAAGTTTTACTTCAGTTGTGTGGTCTAAAGCAAACATAGTTTTTAAACTGTAGTTTATTTTTTGTTTTTGTTAAGATATTGAGCCCCATAACGACGACAATGGTAGGACCACGGCGGGGGACTATACTTAGTAAACAGAGCTTAACATTCGTACTATTTCCTTTTTATTTATATATTTTTTATTGTAGATAGACAGACAGATAGCATAGTAGGTAGGCTAGAAATCGGAGCCATTTCATGACAATATATGCCCATAGACATCCACGTAGAGACTAAACAGACGCGGTGCTCTCTTTCCTTTCTGCCCTTCATGGGCCACCTGTCACTTTACGCCTTTATCTTGTCAGCGAGAGGTACCTCTCCGGTTGTGCCGGACTAATTCGTCTGCATGCGTTCATGCGTGGCACTACATCTTACTAAATAGTTAATTTATTTTAATTATTCAGAGATAAATACATGTACATTTCAGAAAATGTAAACGCGCGTAGCGTATGTAGGAACCGACGTTTCACGGTACTTGTTATACACAATTAGTTTAATACTGAGAGCATTTCGTTGTAACAAGTTCCCAAGTTTAAAACCGAACTCCTAATCTTATATGTGATGATATTTCAATATATTATGTACGGATATGCTTCCATACAGCACAGACGTCTGGTGCTCCCTGGCATAAAGATTTACCCACCTGATAAGATTACTGTGATAAGATATATAGATAGATAACTGTGTCTGATGGTGGTGGGAACCCTCGGTTGGATGCTCCCGCTGTCTGGGACCCCGTTATATACATAGCCCCTCAAGACAGCAAGATAATATATTTAGCACTTTTTGAGTTAGGGTCAATTCAAACCAAAAGCGATCATATGAATTTCAACTTTATAATAATTACTGTAATACTTATTATCGCATGAGAAACTCGAACGAGACGCGCGGATTCCCGCGAAGTCGCTGGAATGCGCGAGAAGTCACTGGAATGCTCCAGAAGTCGCGAGAATTCGATAATAAGTACTATAGTAATGAAAATAAAGTTGAAATTCATATGACACATAAACTGCGCTCCGCTTCGCTGCCCTTCGCCGCGCTTTTGGTGTGAATTGACCCTTAATTGGAACAACTAAATAATTAAAAAACTTCGGGTATTTTTAAAGACTTGTGACAACATGACGTCACACGAAATATCAGTCCACCGTCACCATGGTTTCTGTAAAGCTTCTGAAAGGTCGGACTTGTAAAATAATTAAATAAACCGCGATAAAACCTGTTAAAGATATTTTAAGTTTTACAGTTCCAGATCATTCAGAGCCAGTTAAGAGAACTGGCTCTGAATGCTCTGGAAGGGCTTGGCACGAGGGGCATGCCACTATTGCCGGTTGTCGCTACTGACTCGCTGATATCCAATTAGTAAGAGGTAGTTCCACACTGCACGCTTGCATGTAGCCGAATTGGGCCGGCACGAGCGGGGAGGTACCTCTCGCCTACACGAGACCGGCGTAAATTGACAGCTGTGCTGTCCCGATACGTGTGGTGTGTAAGTAGCCGCTGACCCATGGAGGTGGGTGAAGGAGGGCAGCGCACCTGTATAGCCTCTATGCGGATGTCTATGGGCGGCAGTAGACATGAAAATGACTCCGACTTTTGGATTGCCTCCTATCCAATAAAAAAATAATAATATCGTTTTGGCTATTAGAGCATCCCCGTCGACGTCTTAGTTGGGCAGAGTCATGCTAAAAGCCCTGCTATATTGTTTTCATGGCATAAGACATAAGAAAGAGGTAGCGCCACTCTGCACGCATGCCGCCGAATTGGGCCGCCACGACCTGTGGTATCTCGAGCTTCGGCAACACCACCTTAAAGTGACAGCTGTGTACGCAACCTGTGGCCTGTGAAGGGCGAAAGAGTAGGGTAACACATATTATGTACAATCTCAATGCCAATGTATATAGGAGTTGAAAGTCATGAAAATGGAACAGAAGAAAGAAGAAAGTAAAGAAACAAAAAAGAGAACTAGATTCTCTTTTTTGTTTATATACTGTAAAAAAAGACGCTTTGTTCTGTAAAATTTATTTGTAAAAAAGACGCTTTGTACTGTAAAAAACACGCTTTGTACTGTAAAAAAGGCGCTTTGTACTGTAAAAAAGACGCTGTACGACATAGTTGGTACCATAGTATGTAAGACGGCTTACGTCTGATTGAACATATTGCATCTTATGGCTGCGATACCAAAATTGCAATATGGCTCGTTGTAAGCGCGTGATTACGTTCTAAGTCTTCACCTATTTTGAGATGATATTAAATCTGGAAGCGACAAGCTTCATGAGACGTTATTACATATAAAGGTGTACCTATAGCAAGTGAATTATGGATTTAGTAAACTTATATATCTTTCGGATAATAAGGATTTTTTGCCAGTGGTGGAGGGGGTGTCCGGGCCCCCCAGTCATGATAGCTCATAGAGCTCTTCTAGCTCAAGACCCGTGTCGGCGACTTTTTAGCTGCCGCGCGTGAGCTGCTCCCCTCCGTCAGAGGGGGGGAAAGGAGGACACCCGCTGTCCTCCTGGCCAAGATAATAATAGTATAACCTAATAATCGCAATATTCCGGTTTGTCTCCTCCCAGATTAGCTGGGAAAGGAGGGGGGGTCTGCACCCCCATCGACCCCATCGACAAATTACAGAGGCTCGAGCTACCTTAGGGCACTCGCCTCTCATACAGATGAAGCTGCACTGGGTTCTCAGTCTGCTAGCGTATATTCTACCTAAAAAAAAAAAAAGATTTTTTTTGTAGTTATAACGTCTTATAAGTCGATGAATGCCGGTTCCATTCATGAAAAAGTTTCACGTTAACCTTAACAGGTAGGCACATGCATAACTTTCTATTGTGTAGATATTTATGGGCGCCGTCTATCACCGGACGTAATGGTACAATGGGACATCAATAAGACGCAAAGCAAACCATTTTTACTTGGCACAAAAAAGGCGTTAGTTTTTAGTCAGTTCTAGTCAAACATTATGTGACCTGTGCGATTTACATATAAATTATTACATTCAACGTTAGCTTAATTTCAGCAATAAATTCAAGTATACATCTTAGGGGCTTATAGGCGAAGGTTAAAAGATATATTTG
>LUGF01045202.1:257403-275412 GCA_001625245.1 Calycopis cecrops
AGGACAGGATTAAATAAAACAGATTTCCTAAGCTATTGTTATTTCACTGGATTATCTTATAAAAGTGGGCGATCTTTTTGTGTTATATTTCATTTAATTTTTGTTGTAATGTTAATAATCTCGAAATATACATTTAAGTAAGAGGTAATGAAATGCTGCGTTGCAGTGAAATTGCGTCGGCACGACCGGGGAGGTCTCGCTCACCTAATACTGTTTTAAAGTGAGAGCTTTGCTGTCGCGTTTCGTGAGGTGAGTAGCCGATATTCCATTGGGGGGATGGGAACGCATGTGCATAATATGCGATGTTAATGGGCGTCGGAAGTCACCAAATGGCTCCGATTGCTCGTTTGTCCCCTTATGCTATAAAAAAATAGTGCACCATATTACAGTCCATGTAGGTAGTAATTAAGTAGCAACATTATAATACGCTATTATTACGATATGCTTAGGAGGTTTTATCATTAAACAATATCCTAAGGTGCTTTCTTTTTCCCCATAACTTTTTAGGGATGAAATTTGATACGCTAGGTACTAAATATTATGATCTATCATCATTATGATTAGCAGCGGCCAAAAGAATATTTTTTATTATCTGTTCCGAATTTCATTCAAATCTGTTTAGTAGTTTTTGTGGGAAAATAACAAACATGAATACGAATAATCTGAAATATGTTGTGATCATCTCGCGACAAGATTCGCAAAAATTCACATACACGCAATAAAATTGCATACTTATGTTTGAAATTTCTCCACGTTTCGCAACTTTATTGCGAATCTCCGAGTCCTGTATTGTGTGATGTAATACGGTGCATCAAATCTATATCTGTTCGGTGTAGCAGAAAAAACAAAATTGGGAAAATATTAAACACTAGCTGCGCGGCGCGGTTTCACCCGCATAAATTTCGATCCCGTGAAAAGTAGAAAATCATCTTCTAGGAACATTTTTTCGGGATAAAAACTATTCTGTGTTAAAACAAGTTACCCTCTATACATATTATGTGCGCCATTTTTTTTTCATGAATATCAGTTCAGCAGTTAACAAACAAACATACAAACCTTCGCTTTATAATATTAGTAGGATACGTGAAGCAAAAAACTACGAACATTTTTACAATAATTGTGCGGACGGAGGAGTATCAAAAACTGCGCAGAGCGAAGCTTTAGTCTAAACTGTTTGATGGATTTTAGAGTTACAAGTTTATATGTTGCGTATCTTATGCGTAAGTTGTGTAAGTGTTGAGAATTTGAACACACAAACAGGCACACATACACTCACAACACACACAATTAACCGTCTAAATATGCATGTTGAAACAAGTAACTCTTAACTATTAGAGATTAAGAGTTCCTTATATCATCAGGTCATTTGGTAAGAGGTAGTGCCACACTGTATGCTTGCATGCAGTCGAATTGGGCCGGCACGACCGGGGAGGTACCTCTCGCTTAAACGAGACTAGCGTAAAGTGACAGCTGTGCTGTCGCGTTTCGTGCGGTGTGTAAGTAACCGGTGGCCCATGGAGGTGGGAGGAGAAAGGAACGCAGCGCATCAGTATAACCTCTATGCGGATGTTTGTGGGCGTCGGTAGTCATGAAAATGGCTCCGGCTGCTCGTTTGCCCTCCTATATCATAAAAAAAAAGGTCAGTCTCATGAGATGATGAATACTAGATGTCATATTATTATTTATTATGCTTAAATATCATCATATCCTAGAGGTACCTACCTCTCGCTTACAAGATTTCTTAAATGATGAAGCGTTTCATGTAAGTAGTAGTAGTAGTAGTATCTGTATTACCACTATAATGTCTATGGTCACGCTGGTAGTCATTAAAATGGCATCGACTGCTTTTGTGCCACCTTATACTCTATAAAAAAAGGATGTCGACAAATAAAAATTTAGGTTACTTTTCTTCAGAATCCTGTTATCAGGTGACGACGGGGCCAGGCTTGGGAGTATATTTATTTCATTTTACAGAAAAAAGAATTTACAATAATATTTTTACTATCGATTACTTAGCATACATTGAGGAAAGCATAATATTATTTTTTTTAAAAGACAATTAGGCAGCCATGTCCTAAAATGTCCTAAGTGAATTAGCAACCTTAAAAAAAATAAAATAGTTTAAACCAATTAAAAGGAAAGTCATCTACACCAAAATAAACATTAAGATATTCGTGTATTACGATTTTAAAAGCGAACGTGCCAATCACAACCCTTTTTATCCGCAAAACCCCGCGCTGTCATACGCAAACAAGTGCTGTAACCGGAAAAAACAAAAATACGAATTTCGCACACGTAATACGGACTTAAATGAAAACGTGTCACTTTAGACGCACACTGGCCTATATTTTGACGTTGATTACAAACGTAATTAGACCACCGCTTGATTGCTTTTTTGATGAAATCGGGCCAAGGATAATTTTATTCTTCGTATGCGTTTAGCGGCTGTTTAATTCACAAAACTTTCGTTCGCCTTTATGTCAACGGCTATTGTTAGGATTATTTTCAATATCGGTAATAAATCATGAAGAATGTTATTAGTTAAGTGAGAGTGTGAGTCGGCGTAATACTTGTAATTCAATGAGAATTTGGGAATTTTTGTAACGGTTTGCTGATTGCATTGCATGCATGTTGCATTACAGCCAGGGCGTTAGGAGGTACCTCTCACACATGATACCATTGTCGCGTTTCATGTGCTTTGTTGGTTTCCAGTGGTCATCGCACATTTTAAACTCAGCTACTATTCAAAAGAGACATGATTTTTAATACTTGATTTAGACTTATAAAACTTTCTATTTATGTTTAGGGTTAAGTAACATTTAGCTCCCTTAATACGCTATAGAATAGAATAGAACAGTAATCTTTTAATAAGGACGCCAATACATGACACTGTAACTCGTTAACAACTTATATCACACACGTTATAAGAAATAAGAATTGATAAAAGTATACAATTTTTTTTAAAATATATTTTGGTAACAATAAAAATAAAAGATGGTGGTCTAAGGCTTAAACGAGTTAAAGCTATCCATCAGTTCGTATGGACAGATTTTGTATTGATTCTTAATTGTTCATCAGTTACACGTGGGTAGATACTATCTAATAACTAGATATACTCAAGAAATATTTTTTTTCTAATCAATATAACCAAAATGTAAATAGGTACTTTGTCAGAATTTAAGCAAATGCAAACCCTCAGTACACTAACACAACTAAAGCTTTGTCTTTATTTGCTAAGGCTACAGTTACTGAAGTTGTAACTCGGAGAATGCTGAAGTTTTGAAGACATCGAATTCCAATAGTAACTTACAGCCGCTCTGAGTTCTGGCGTGACTCCAATGGCTCCAATTATGGTGGTCCGTTCGCTGCAGTAACATTAGTGTAAATATGAGCTGCCGATTGTTGAGTTCATCAAGGGGTAACTTAACTGAGATTCTAGTTAATTAGTCGTTTAATTAACTAGAATAATTAGTATTCTAGATCAGCGTTATTACTTATAAGTTCTAAGTTAGGCTTTGTTTTGTTAAACAGTGTTATGTTAAACAGAAAATAAAATAGAAATGATCTAAATTATGATTATTGCTAAAGTTTATAAGGTTATTCTTTTATGGAATAGCTGCTGAATGGATTTGGGTGAAAATTGGCACAAATATAAATTACAATCTGGAATAATTTCATAAAAATTTAATGGTCGGTTGAGACAGATTTTTCACGATGATCCGCTTCAGTTTCTGATAATGACACCTTTTATATGACTTTTTGGGAGGAGGTAGTGCCACGCTGCATACATACATGTAGGAAAATAGGGTCGGCACGACCGGGGAGGTACCTCTCGCTTACACGATACCGGCGAAAAATGGCGGTGGTCCATAGAGTATACATATAGTACAGCGGGGAAAACGAGCAGTTGGAGCCTTTTAATGACCACCGATACCCATGGACATGCGCATGATTGTATGCAGATGCCCTGTCCTCCTCCCCCCATTGAACCACCGGCTACTTAAACCGCACGAAACGCGACGACTGTCATCTTGCGCCAATATCCTGTAAAAGAAAGAAAGAAAAGAAGAAATAAAGATTCTTTTATTTGTGATACACAATCTCTAACTACTTACACATAACATTGGATTATAAAAGGTGTCATAAATTGGTCCCAACTCAGTGTGTGTGTAAGCGAGAGGTACCTCCTCTGTCATGCCAGCATGGCACTACCTCTACCTCTCTAATAAATAGTCACTTATATTACAAATTAGTATTTAATAATAACAATAACTTAGATCACCAGCCAATCCCCACAAATGTTGAAGTTTTCCCATCATTTACGAACGTGGAGTGCGGGTAGAAATGAACAGCCCACAGCGAGGCTGAAACCAAAAAGTTTTTTAATATATCCGACTGCGACATAATTCGCCTCTCATTCAGCTCGAAACGGAATCCTGGCTCAGTGGCAAACTTTCCTGTACATCTTTATTACTTAAAATTATTTCAAAATCTTACTTCAAACGACTACTTTTCAATTTTATTACTAGGTTATATCTAGAAAATCACTTAGTATTTAAAGTAATGTAAATTAATAAGCGAAAATAATATTATTTTTGACGTTTCGACTGGGTTACACCAATTGTAGTTACGAGCCGATTCAGAAAAATATTCTACCATGTTAATTATAAAACCTGTAAAGTAACTACAAAAAGCTCAGTAGTCGATAAAAAAGCAGATAATTGTTAAAGGGACAGAAGGGCTGATGATAATGAATTCCATTTCACTTAGCTTATGTTCACGTCTGAACACGGGTTATTTATATTAGCCTCTAATACAAGTTAAGTACAAAACAGAAATGTTTATAGCCCAACTAAAGCTGATTGTTTAGATGTAAGGCTGTATGTACCATGGTCAAATTGTAAAATAAAGTTGTTACAATTGCATGCATGCAGACAATACAGTAAGAGGTAGTGCCACGCTGATATCGGCGTAAATTGACAGCTGCGTCTCGTGCGGTGCGTACGACCATGTTCAGATGAAGCGTTTTACTCTTAGTGAGTATACGAGTATCTCGATACGTCGACAGCTCGCGCGTTTTACGCGCAAGTGATAGACTCATCTGGTGGACTTATTATCTATGTAACGATGTAATAAATGCTGGGCGCGGTCACGTCTGGGTAGAGCAATCCTCCATACATTTAGGGGCATTGTCTACTATTTTTAACAATTGTATATTTATCGTACTAATATTAAAAATGAAAAAGTTTGTATGTTTGTTTGTTACTCCTTCACGCAAAAACTGCTAAACCGATTTTAATGAAATTTGGCACACACAAAGAGGGTAACTTGGATTAACACGTAGGATAGTTTTTATCCTGAAAAATGTTCCTATGGGATGCCAGGGGATGATTTTCTATTTTCCACGAGTTCGAAATTTACGCGGGTGAAACCGCGGGGCGTAGCTAGTTATTTATATTTCTCTAAAACTCGTACACCTAAAACTTACGTTTACAAAAGACTTGTCTGCTCTGGGTTTGCTGACACGTTAGAACACCAGTTAATTCAAATTTTGTAAATATTGCTTTTCGTTCTTTCTTCCCGTGTGCACTTGGCTTTACCGGGCTGTGGTTGGCTCCCGTCCAATATCGTTCGCTCGCAAAAACCTAATGTTTTTGTCCGCGGCGCGGTGATTAGCGGAACACGGTAAATTCACGCAGGTATCAGTACGAGCGGAAAAACAAACAGACAAAGCCTTGACATACGATTTACGTTAAAATAGTGGACGTTAACAAATTTTGTAGCCGATATTTTAGTAAGTACTATATACAGGGTTATGTATGAAACATCAGCAAGCTATTTGGAACAGATAGCATCATAGGCAGAAACTTTTCTTCCATTCTTAAGGTTTTTTTTATTTTAAATTATTTTCAGTTTTTTTTTGTACTGTCGTGATATTTGTTAGTACTATGTTCCGTGGTGCAGGTGCCGAATCGCCGTCAACCCCGTCCTTTGAAATGTACGATGAGCTTATAAAATTCAATCGGACCAGGTTTTCAAACGGACCATTTTTGTAAAAAAAATTATGATAGCGATTCCTAAAGTATTGAAAGTCTTCAGCTTAATACAAGGCCAATAGTTTTTACACCGTGGTTACTTAATTTTGTGTCTGTATTTTTCTCACTTTTTAATACAATACGCTAAGAGACGCCGTCTGTCATCGTTAGTCAAAGGCACCCCTAGTAACCACCACTAATAGAGGTATGGAATATGAGATAAACGAAAAGTAGTGCAATGCAAGTAGTAGTGTAAAAAACTACTAAATTAATAAGGAGAATTCTAGAAAAACTAGAGCACACGACATTTTAGCCAAGAGTTTATTGCGGGCGCGCACATAGCTCAAAGACACCATTCCTCGGCGGATATTACAGTATCATTCAATGGCGTCGCACTGCGCACTGAAATATGACTCGTGTAGACGCTGGAATACCATTCCTTACTCTTGGAATTGGAACTGAATGCTAAAATATATGTTCCCGTGATTCTAAGCCATGAATGTTAAATTGTTTTCGAGCGGTGATTTTCAATGTCGCTAATGCTAGTTTCAATCTAGTAGAATCCTGTGTGGATTAATATATTTGCCTGGATTTCAGGACTCTTGCGTTGAATTTATGAAGGTGGTAAATTTCGTAGTCATCTTCGTACAACGAAAGCGTTTGGCGTTATGGAAAATTTCTAAGAATCTCGGCTTCGAGCTGATAAAATATTAATACAGGAAAATGTACGTCTAAATAAGTAGGTACAAATATGATTAACTCTTTTTAATATTTAATCGTTATTAATTGCTTTCCAAAAATATTTTGGTAAAAGAATATATTAAATATAGAAAAAAATGTACTTGTGTATTTGCCATTTATACCTTAAACGTACATTTTGAGGCTAAACAATGTCATATACTCGTACAATTGAATTCTCTCCTATGTCACTATTGTTCTAAATATCTCTATTAAAATTATTTTCATCAGCTGTACGCTGTTGGATGACAATAAAACAGGATAACTTAAACAATAGCGGCAGTAACACCTACAATTTACACTCGTAATAGTGTTGTATGGTTACCATTCAAAGGTTTAATTCGTCCATTATCGTACCTCGTATCCGTATTGAATACAGAAGTAGATTAGTGTCAGCACACAGCCAGTAACACATCAGCGCTAATCTGCCCGGGTCCACCGCGCCCCGGCTGGGCCCCGTAATTTCCACACTAATGTTTGCGCGCGGCTCCGCCTCTCGATATTCACAATACTACGCAGACGGCAGGTGATAAATGGCCGTGTTCGAGGTGCTCCTGACAGGTATTCAGTATTCGATTAGGAATTGTCTGGTGATGTACGATGGGCGGATCCTTTTGTGCGATATGAATAAACTTATTATTGTGTGTGGAAGTGAATAAGCCATCATTTTATTGGGGATTCGTATGTTTTGACATATTGTATTTGCTAAAGTAAATAGGTCTTAACCTAGATAAGTATTTAACATTTCTTATTTTATAGTCTGGTATACTTCTTGGGAAGATGAGGTCAAAAATACAGCCGGCCCTAACTGGACCCAACCAGCACAATCAAGAGAGCATTGGCTATCTTTGGAGGCGACCTTTACCCATTGAGGGGCTTGTAGAGAAACAAGCAATATAAAATGATGAATATAACGTAATAGAAACTTAGAATTTGGTTAATTGTAAAGTTATGTTTTCATTGAAATAAAATAATCTACAATGAAATCAAAGGCTTTTTTATTTTTGAAGTAAAACTTCTATTTTTATTTTTTTTTTATTTATAGCCTTCGTAACCTTCATTATAGACCTCAATTAGGTCAGTTTAAATACCTTAGTAAAAATTTGCTCATTTGCTTAATTTTTAAGGATATATTGTCTAAATGTAGACTATATTCACCAGTCTCAATAGCGACATTGGTTGTTATTTCAGATGAGTAGAATTCTTTGGAGGCCAATTATTTTCGGGTTGCTATGCTACGTATAGTCGGAGGTTGATTAACCTTTATTTCGTTATTCCTCCCCGTGCCCTATCCATTCTGAATCATACTTTCCCTTTTTTTAAATTTGGTTCTAAATATTAAAGTTAGTTTTCGATTTCTCAAGAACAGTTTGCTGTAGGTTTTCGTGTGTGTTGAAAAGGATTAGATAATAGTTTAAATTCACAAAATCAGCCCGGCAGATGACGCTGTAGTGACGTGAGTGAAACCGCGGAGCACAACTAGTCTCTATATATAAAAATATTGAAAATATAGATAAAAAAGGTTAAGGGATTAATCACTTACATATTATAATTTGAAAAAAATCATTTGCATAATTATTTATTTTGATACAAATTTTGTTAATGTACGTATTATTTTAGTACGTATTATTTTAGGTATTATTTTCACCTACCAGAGACGTTACAGCCGCGAACAAAAGCCTTCATTATGCAGGTCAATTCGGAGGATTTTCAGTGACGTGATGACGCAGCATAAATCGTGGCGGCGTCACGACAAATCAAAATGTATGCGTTGTAAAAAAATCGTGACGGGTAATATATTCCAGCCCCATGGACATGTAGCACCTTTTTTATAATTAACATATCGCGTGATTAAAACATGCGTCATCTGTGACGTAGGAATAGGATACACCGGGAATTATATTTTCCGGGATAGGTGGCGTAAAGTGACTGTGCTGGCGCGTTTCGTGCGGCAAGTAAATAGTCGGTGGCCCATGTAGAATGGAGAAGGACGGAGGGCAATGCTACGGTAGTCAAATAAATATAGATACTCAAAGGTCGGCAACGCATCTGTTAGACCTCTGGTGTTGCGGATGTCTGTGGGCGTTGGTGATCACTTTACATCAGGTGACCCAACTGCTCGTTTGCCTCCTATGCTATTAAAAAAAAGAAATGAAAATGCCTCCGACTGCTCGTTTGCTCCCTATATTATAAAAAGGTTGCACTCTGTTTTCTCGGCTTACATCATTGCCACAAACCTGGGGATGTTATACTATTGTTGTTTCTGGATATATCGAAATGGCCAATTAAAATTCATGATACTGCTCTAGTCTAACTCCCACCCACTACTATAGTAACCCTCAAGTAAACAGAACTACTCTGACGTTAATGATAATATTGACATATCGTCTTACACAACGTACCTAAACATTTTAATCAAATCAAATCAAAACAATAACGACATCCCAGTGGGTTCCGGACGAAGCAAAACGCCGAGGACGCCCGAGGAAATGTTGGCAAGACAATCTCGTTGTCTTCGAGAAAATTTGGTGGGAGAAGGCCACAGAACGGGTTGGTGAAGTTTGGTGGAGGCATTACCCGGCAGTGGGACAACATAGGCAAAAAAAACAACAAAAGCACATCTTCTCGCCAATTTCCACTCACAATCCCTACCGATTTGTCTTGTTTATTCATTATTCTTTTCCTTCATCCTCTTCCGTCATAAAACATGCCAGCTGCGAATATAACCAATAAAATAATAATAAATGATATTGTTATTAATCTACGATCTCAATATTATCTACTTTTGGATAACGGGCTAAAAATTAATGACTTAAAAAACTTTAGAATAAAGATATTTCGAGCACAGAAACATCTCTGATAATATTATCGTTGATAGCCACTTACCATCAGCTCCGAATCATTCCATCTGCTATAAAAAACCCGTTTCCCATATCGCTTATAATAAATACAAGGCTATTCTCCTGAAACGTATCGACATTCCAGATAATATCATTTACGTCATAAATGCTGAAGAGTATTTTGTCTTATCACCAAGATTGAGGGTTATTGGGTCGCGGATTGATGGATAGCTTCGGGTAAATATCTTTCTCCCTCGCTGTTCCTATGAAAGCTGACAATGTTTAACTTTTTTTGCCACTGTCCGGACTGTATAAAAATATAATGATAATGTTCCCGTTGAATACTTCCCACTGTAATATATCGTGAAGATGGGCTCCATTTTGTGTCTGTGACGTATTATTTAATTGATTAGTTTTTCTGTATCATCGATCACACTTTAGGATTCAATTTGAAAATGTTTTCGTTTCATTTCTCTGATAATTTCTACTTGTCTTGTTTTATATAGGTAATTGTTTAATAAGACTTGACTTAGTCCCAAGAGTGAAAAGAACTTACACAATTATTTAATTTCTAATTATTTCATTTGTAGGAAACGCTGTAACAAGGAATAGAGATGATTAAAATTAATATTTCACATAAACTAATGATTATTATTATAATGATACAAAAGTATCATGTTTTTCATTACGTTGCGAAGGTCCACCCCATCTTCCTGATAGAGATACACAAAAAGCGCTAAGGGAATTACAAGAAACAGTAGTTAGGATCTTGTTTATTTATAAATATTACCTACATAAAATCGTAAGAAACATGCGACTCTTTGTGTTTTATGTTATTATGAAGAAATCCTTTAGTTTCTCAATGAAATATGCGCTATAATTTTAAAGGAGTTCATTAATTTGCTTAGAATTTGTGTTAAAGTAAATACTATTAATGTAACACGGTAATAGGAGTGTGAGAATGTCATGCTATATTTCAGGTAGCCAATTTGGGTCGGAACTACTCACACGTCTTCTTTTTAATTTTTTCACTCACATGATATTTCCGCGTTTCGTACGGTTTGTGAGCTACGGGTGGCCAATTGGAGAAGACGAGAGAAGTGGGGTAACGAGTAGGAATAAAGGCTATCTATACATATAATAAAACAGTAAAATCAGAGTATCTGTACATCTGTACATAGAATATATTTACGAAAAACTAATTGGGGACGATGTTAAAACAGTATTAGAACACTTTTAAATGTATTTATTTTTTTTATCGGTATGTTTGTCGGTTTGTCCAGACTAATCTCTGAAACTACTGGACGGATTCGAATGAAACTTTTGGTCGTGTATAGATACAAAGCCTGGTCAATATCTGAAACACTTTTTATTGCGGGAAAATTGCTCATTCTTACGGGAAATTCAGTAATTATACATTATCCGACGGATTTGAAAATTTGAAAAAAACTTTCTTTGGTGTTATGATCTTATGAATGAAACTTAACCATATTTAATATTAAAAATGCGAAAGTGTGTTTGTTTGTTTATTTGTCCTTCTTCTACATTCAATTCGGATCAACAGATCGATACAGTTGAAGGATTGAAGAGTGCCATTTTATTGCAAAAAACCACGCGAGCGAAACCGCGGGTAACAGCTAGTGGATAAATAAAGGATGAGCATGAGCGTGGCTATCGAAATATACAAACTGATAGTTTGCCCTTTCATAAACAAGGCAGATGAAGGTGAATGAAGGTACCTACACAAGTATGAAGATGATCATGACTGTAACCAAATTTATATCTTTTTGCCCTTTTATTTATTACTTACTTCCAAATCCCCAAAGCAATATATTTCGCTTACTGCAGGAAATTACTTTTGGTATATAATATCCTTCTTCTAATATTCATAACTTACAGGCGTTCTGTAATTACAATAAACGTATGGCGCTGTTATGAATTGGTCCCTACTTTTCAAATCCGTATTTTAAATGTACTTTTAAAGATGTTTTACGTAATGTGAGTACTGCGTGACAAATAATAAGTATTCAAGGATCAACAGGAATCGTGAATCTTGAAGCTATTGTAGCGAAATTATGTAAATTTTTTATGTTGGTCTACCAGTTTATTCTACCGTTGTTATTCTTGTCTCGACAGCGGCACCCACTCATGACGCTTTCATAATATAATCGCAGGGAGCTAGAGGGACAAGCTAGGCTGTATTTTTATCGCCATAAACATCCAGAGAAAAAGTAGATAAATTATTACTTCACTTTTTGACATTTTCATTCGCTATGTTAACAAATATAGCTAGCTATACATTTCTTTTGTTTTCCACTAATGAAACAGTTTTACCCACTTAAATATTTATAGTAAAATTTTTTTCAAGGTATCAAGAAGTAATAGACCTCAGTATTTGACATAAATTTTAGCTTTATCCCTTACGCGTTTCCGAGAAAAAGGGCTTCACAGACATACAGACGGACAACAAAGTGATCCTATAAGGACTCCGTTTTTCTCTTTGATATACGGTACTCTAAAAGGTAAGAAAACATAATTGAGATTTTATTTCTCACACGAACATGGATTAATTAAGCAAGAGTAGTCTCTATACCACTAGAATTTCGTGAACATCAAACTGTATACGATGCTTAGACACATTTATCCAATGGCCAACGAAACGCGGTCTTACACGACTTTTAATTATAATTATAATCAAATTAAAAGTTTCGAGATTTTCCTGTGATTATAAAGAAAAATAAAACGATTTTGTCTCTGTGTCTGAATTATATCTAATTATATTAAAATTCAAATATTATCCTTACCCAACATAAATTTTTATTAAACACAATTTTTAACTTACATTTAACTTTACAAGCACAACGAAGTTTGAAAGTTAATTATATGTATAACTTTGTACACTTCATTTGTATCTCATAAACTATTCATTGAACACTTATTAACTGTTTACCTTGTAAAGAACTTCGAGGTTTGGGGGCTTTAAATAAATTTCACCAGAAGTCATTAATATTCATTGGACTTGGATCTTAAAGTGTTCACCATTTTCGAGTGGTGTTTTCGTTTATTTCACGGTTGTTACAGTTTTAAACTCGTACACAACTCAAAATAAAACACAACAATAGATATTTTTTTTTGTAGTATAACGGTAACGAACAATCGGAGCCATTTTCATGACTACCTACGCCCATTGCGACTTCATGGGCCAGCGGGTCACAGCTGCCACTTCACGCCGGCTTCATGTAAGCGAAAAGGTACGTGCCCGGTCGTGCCGACTTAATTCGGCTCAATGCATACAGCATGCAGCGTGGCATTACCTCTTGCTAAAAATAGAACGTTCGCTCTAAGTTATGTCCTGACATCTGAATTGGCAGCATTGCTTATGATGTTGCCAACAGTATATTATGTTGCATTTACCCCATTTTGTAATTTTTGGTGCCTGCAATAACATCTATCTGGTCTTGTATATAGATTACGGTTGAAACCTAAAGTGCTGCTACACCTAGCTTTCGGTAGTTCGAACTAGATGTAGACACTCTGTCTAGGCTAAATCTAGAATTAGCTGATTGTTTTCGGGTAACACCAGGTCTAGAAGTAGATCCAACAAAACCTTAGTGCCTAATACCTTTTTTTTACTAGAAGAAATAAATATATATACCGCATACCACTCGACTGCGGGTGAGTGAAGTGGTTATGTGGGTCTCCACTCCAGCTCTCTCTCCAGCAAAATGGGCGGTATACCCACTAAAACCTCCACCAGGTGTTCCTCCTCTTCTACTTACGACGAGGACAATGGGAACGGATGCCACATCCACTGCCCTCGTCTGTGGGTCACCCGCCACACAAACAAACGACGGGCCTTCCAAATGAAAAGCGTGGAGCTTCCCCAAATCAAGTGGTCTTGTACTTGGGATCAAACTAGGGACTAACGCTGTTTCGCGTTAATCCCCGTATGCATAAATTAAATAATCATGCAACGCGAAAGTTTAAAAGTATTAATAGGGACTAACAGCTAAAATCCTTACCACAGAGCTTGTACTCAAACGTCATACAGTAACAGACAATACAGAATCTCGTAAATTAATTACTGAAACTTTCACAACAACGTAAATTGAAAATGTGACTGTAACACAAATTGTTTACTAAAAATTTAATACAATTAAATATAGTCCAGCACAAGTAAAAATTGTTTTAATATTCAGCGAGATGAATTATAAATTAGCTTTGATTATATTTGCTGTCTGAATTAGTAATGATAATCATCACCTCGACTCGCTGGGTATAAACGTAGTCATCATCAGTATTAATTTTTTGAATTTTATTACAATATTTATACAGGAACGCTCTTTGGGGGTTTTTCATAAATATGTTATACAAGGTTGGTACAAGCGAGACGCTTTAAATTAAACCACATATTATAATACAAGTGCCTACAGTTAATCCGAAACTATTAAAAATAAGTTTACGAAAAGTATACGAAAATACTTTTTTCAAACATGTTAAACAGCGAAAGAACATAAACATGCTTTGTAACGTCTCGTACAGCAAACAGCGACAACCCCGACCGGTAATAGTCGGCGATCAGCTGCGACACAACGTGTACGAAGTGAGAAAAAACTTAAAAAAATCCTGTGGCCAATTTATTGCTCCGATTGATCTGATTTTTGTTGTTTAGCCTAAAAATAAAACACTAAATATGTGATTTCATTTAATGCCTCTCGCTCGTATCAACCTTGTTTAAATAAATTCATTTAAAAGATTAAATATTTTTTCAGGGTAATATCCTATCGTAGAGAAGTATACAAACATTGGAATTGAAAACAATATCCTAGGGTGAGACCAAAATCTTTTAAATCTCGTAACGCAGTAAATTGCAGCAGTAACAATTGGGCCGACACAACTGAAAAGGTACCACTTAATCACATAATATCAATTGTGGACCAGACGTGTTGCAGTTCTTTCTTAATATTACGGGAAATGATAATATTGGAGGAAGTAAATCTGATAATATTATTCTTATTTTAATGTACCTATTGTTGCTCGCGTTATCAAGACAAATCTACCGACACTTGATTATTAACCCGTTAACGGCAAGTCATTCGGGATGTAGATTAAACATAGATATATGTACTCACATAGTGTATATACTGTCAAAAAACATTACCGCCCTTCAAATACAGTCAGAAAACAATAGTGATGATTCTGATATTGATACATGGTTAGTCCATAGTGCTGGCTTCAGAATGTCCAATCTGCGATATGATTTATAGCTATTGAATGGAGTTTGTGAGGGGTTTGATGTATAGAACCTGGACGTGGGCTTGTGCGAACAGGCTGTTAGTGCTGATACGTCCGTCTGTCCGTTTGTGCGTCACATGTGAAGGGGGCGCTGTCACAAAGCGATTTGATTAGTGTTCTACATTGCTCGCTCATATGCACACTTCACCGATCTCAATATTATGTATGGATAACTGATGTTTGGAAGAATATCAAAAATATAGAGAAATAAATGTAGACGTCAGTGCCTTTACTGCAATAACTAACTAAATTTGGTATTATTGCGCTTGGTACAAGTTTTACTACTAGGTACTTAAATATTGCCAGGACAATATAACAATATTAAGTAGTTACAGCAATTATAAAAGTTTACGAGAAGAAGCGTTGGTACAATCGCCGTTTAAATTTGTCAAGAGTACCTAAGTTAAATAACTAACAAGCGCGAATAGTAAATGAGTTTAGTCTAAATTTGAGTGTTTGTTTCTGTATATAATATGATATGGCACAATTAATCCAAACCTTTATAACAATTCAGGACTATCCACACTATTATGCCCACGGAATAGATAAATTCTATTCCGTGATTATGCCATTCAAAAATTTGAAGACATCGGTGTTTTGTCTGCTTTAGTGCAAAGGTAGAACATGATTTTTTTTATGGTATAGGGAGGCAAAAGGTCCGAGCCATTTTCATGACTACCGAAACCCATACACATCCGCATAGAGGCTGTACAGACGTTCTGCTCTCCTTTAACCTCCCACCTCCATGGGCCACCGGCTACTTACACACCGCATGAAACACGACAGCACAGACGTCACTTTACGGCGGTCTCGTCTAAGTGAGAAGTACCTCCCTAGTCGTGTCGGTTTAATTCGGCTGCATGCAAGCGTGCAGTGTGGCACTACCTCTTGCATCTCATAAATTTTCATAACAGCTGTCGAATATACAGTACTTGAATTGTAAATAGCGTAGAAAACTGAATATTTTCTTTTTTTTCATGTAAGTAGCATATACATCATATTGTACGTTTTAGTTTTACCAGTTACAATAGAAGCGCATTTAGTTTTAACAGTTAGAACTGTAGGGTTAATGTATGTTAAATAGCCTTAATGGTGGTCTACACAATCTGCAGTCCATAACTATTAAGGTCAAAGACATGTTATGTGGGGACACGTTTCATATAGTTCCTGCATCTGCGATATTGCCTTCAACTGACTGTGTTGTAGGTAACTAGTGGTGTCATTTTACAGTGGGGTAAAAACCGGAGTGTACGCGCTGGTAATAAAGTATAGACAACGTTACCTATTCTTGAATTTTATAGCCTATACTTTAAGTGAAATAAAATCTTCGATTCCACACTGATTCGATCATGATTTTTATGAACGAATCAGTGTGGAAATTTATCCGTTGAAAACAAAAAAATAGAAACATTATGTTTTTTAAATTTGTTTTTTTATATAAGTTCCAAAAAACCCTGACAGGAGGGTTTGAATAAAATGGATTTTTAGCGCCTAACCTACTCGCTTATGAAAAAAAGCTGTGCGTGTTTCATCTCCATATCTCTATATGGAGATGAAACACGCACACCTTTTTTCAGCAGCTTACTTCTTAATATTAGTTCTAATCCATACATATAATAAAACTGCAGAAGACGTCATTCTATCTGTGTTTTGTGCGGCTTTCACGCAAAAAGTACTGGATGGATTTTTTTTTGTTATAGGTATAGGTATTAGTCGTCGGTAACATTTACGCTATAATTTATCAATATATGTTATGCTGCAGTCGGTATCTAGACTTAAAATAAAAACTTGTGGGGAAAAATAACTGAATAACAATTCGGCCACATAACATTACACGTTACCATGACAACATATTGACAAGACAACGGCTAGGTTAAGGTTAGTTCTAAAATAAAAGTAGCACTTTACACTATATACCTATGTTTCACACGATTTTATATATTTTAATTTTTTTTTTTTTTATGGTATAGGGGGGCAAACGAGCAGTTGTAGCCATTTTCATGACTACCGACGCGCATAGACATCTGCATAGAGACTATACAGATGCGCTGCCCCCCTTTCTCCTCCCACCTTCATGGGCCATCGGCTACTTACACACCGCACGAAACGCGACAGCACAGCTGTCACTTCACGCCGGTCTCGTGTAAGAGACCGATTTATTTTTTTTATTAATATCGTTTTATAAGGAGTAAAGTACAATTAAAATTCACAACTACACATACAAAGCGCAGAGAAGATGCATAGAATATTCTAGCTAAATTAATGATATTGTCAATCACGTGTGTCCGAACCGTCACAGTATTCCCCTGTACCTTGTCTTGGATGTCACTCACGGTGAATGTACCACGTAGGCACGTGGACGCTATTGTTGCGAGCCCCGTTTACTTAAGAACGTTGACTATAGCGCATATAACACACGACCTCTGGGTATTTTACAATGACTTGAGCACATAATAAAAACAAAATAAATCTTTATAGCAAATTTGAAAAAGCATATTTAAATGTACAATGAAAACATTATTTATAGTCTACTACGTCACGTCACTATTTTCTAGTGGAATACAAGGAAAAAGTCACGCAGTGTATTAAATGTAAGTTTTACAACTAATCACATTTCGACGACGACGACGGGGGAAATCGCCTAGTCATGACGCCCTTGAGCATTTGAAACATGTAGGGATACATCTGCCTAAAGTGATGGCGTCGTTTTATTTTTTTTTTTAGTTTGCGTCATTCATATTTGCCGAAACCCCCGATGAAAATAATTGCGATTACTCAAAATAAGACTGGAAATTTTTTCTACCCTACTACGAACGAACTATCGACCCATTTCATGCGACTACAACAGCTGTTTAATGGCGTTTTAGTTGGACACACTTTAGTTCACGACGCCCAATTTGGATTCACGTTAGAGTAGTGTACTGAAACTGTACATGTTAGTGTGATGGTTAGCAGAGAAGCAGAGACTTCTCGAACAGTATGAAAGATAAAACCTTTAAATGGATATACTTTAAGAAAAAGTATATCCATTTTAATATTGGAATGCTTTGAAAATTTGTCTTTTGTTGACAGATGTAAGATTTTTTCATTCTACGACGCGC